>CM055278.1:73243338-73294296 GCA_029237695.1 Conchocele bisecta
GTGGGATGTCGTAATTCGTAACAAATATTTAATAAAAGAAATGCTGTTCTTGTTTTATTTTAATATGTTAACTCACTGTAATACATTTCACTAAATCGTTAAACAATTAGTAATTTCGTGTGTACATTTAGTACAGTCTTCGCTCAAGACTAGCTAATGCATGTTGTTGTTGAGGATTATGCGAACATACAGATACTCCATTGAATTAAGTTATTAATAACTAATGAAGATGGCTGAAAATGTATATGATAAACTACACAATTGATAAATAATCTTTTGAGCATTTTGACAAATCACCACATCGAAATCAGAAATAAGTACAGCAACTAACACAACTTAATGGTTAAAAATAAAATTCGTATTTACTCAATTGAAAACGCATATATTGATGCTGATTAAAAACAAAATGATAAATGTGAAAGCAATGAAAATGGCCAAAATAACTTTTTCCGATTTTTTTCCGAATTTTCATCAAATACTCTTCCAATAACATGGTAGTCTTCCAAATAATGAGAAACAATAGTTATTACTATACATCGATAATGATGAAATGTCAAGGTATATGTATGTATCTGCCGATAGTATTACCCATGTGCAATTGTGATCTCATCAACATTCATATATGACATTTTTTTTTTTAAAGTGAAAAACACCATTACATAAAGTCATTACATACATATCACATGATTAGTATGATTTAGAATCTACTCTGACTATATAGAACATGAGAAATAATTAACATTCAGATCATGCAGTTATCTCCCAGGACATAATTATAATGTGTTTTAAATAGAAAGATGCACGTGATCGCACCGTTGGCCCGGTAACAATATAAATCTGCCCCTGAAACATTTATTGACAAATGATTTCCACATGACCTGTGATAATTTGTCTGAAGCAAGGTTATAATTGTTAACAAAATATGGTTACCTGACCAAATTCATTAAAGAACGATAAGGATACTAGTACATCATGCAACAGGTTAGCATGTTCCATATTCTCTTGTGTTATCTTGATGCATTCCCTCTGACTACTAACATAACACAATCGACCAAATTGTTAACTGCGGTTACTTAGCTTGGAAGTAGGATAAATAGGTTTGGAAAAACTTATTTTTTTAAATTGTGAATAGACATGCACAACTAAATACCCACCGGGTAAAAAAGAAAGTTCAACCTGACTGGCTGTCAAGTGAAATTTTAGACTGTATGAAAGACAGCGATAAATGCAAATTAAACGGAAATTATGATGCATATAAATATTTGCGAAACAAAGTATCATCTATGATCGGAAAATCTAAAAAAGAAACTTATACTCGTAAAATAGAAACTGGTAAATGTAATCCGAGGACAATTTGTAAAATATCTATGGAATATGGTGCATCACAGAATTCGCGCGAGAGCGGAGGAATACTGAGTGCGAAAAATGACGAAAATGAATTAATTTTAAATATTGATGATATGGCAAATTTATTTAATAATTATTTTGTTAATGTGCCTCAAAAATAAAGGGTCAGATTCAGCCATCAACCTTTGAAGGGCTGCGCAATTCCGTAAATTCCAAAATACCAAATGATATTGTTTTCGAAATCATCATGTTCGAACTTTTTTGTCTCGTCTTCATGTTTCTAAAGCTACATGTCTAGACAATATAAGACCGCGACTTTCGAAGGTTTCTGCAAATGTGATAGCTAAAAGCGTTAGCATTATCGTTAACAAAAGTATAGCTACTGGTATTTTCCCGGATGTATGGAAAAATGCAAAGGTAACTCCGTTATGCAAAAGCGGCGCAAAGGACGAAGTAAATAACTATCGGCCAATCTCAATATTACACACATTATCCAAATTAATTGAAAAATTTCCAAATACACATTTTTAAATAACTACAATTTATTACATAAATCGCAAACTGGTTTTCGGCGCAACCACTCAACAGAATCGGCTCTAATACTAATGATAGAAACATGGCTATATGCATTAAAATTAGCTGGGTGTGTAATGGTTGATTTTCAAAAGGCATTCGAAATGGTAGATCATGATATCCTCTTGCAAAAGCTTAGCTGCTACCGATTTAGTGATCAAACATTAATGTGGTTTAATTCATATTTGAAGCAAAGAAAACAGGTAACTTGAGTTAATGGTGCAAAATCAGAAGATATGTTTATTACATGCGGCGTGCCCCAGGGTCTATACTAGGTCCGACATTATTTATATTATTTATTAATGATTTGCCTGCTATGCTGTCCTAGTCTGCTACAGAAAACCGATTTATATGCTGATAACACCGCCATTTATGATATCCAGAGCAACATTAATGAGGCAGAATCTAATTTGCAAATAGCATTAAATCAACTGAAACTGTGGTGCGAAACAAATGGTATGCTTTTAAATACTAGCAAAACAAAAGTAATGCTTATTTCAACCAGGCAGAGAAGAACAATACTGGATAAAAATGGAATTCATTTGACATATAATGATATACATTTTGACTTTCTAAAAAAGTATCTTCTTATCTTTGGTTGCCATGAAAAATTAGCTATTTCCTCTCTGTAGCATAGACTGTTCTTTTACAAAGCTTATATACAGCCTCATTTCCACTACTGTTGTATTATCTGGTCTAATTCATCAAATCAAAATTGAGCAAAAATTATACATTACGCAAACATTGTATTAGCGAGCGTACCTCACTATACCCCCAGTTACCTATGTAAACAGGGGACATGATGAGGTACCCGCGCAATAGGTAATGCGGTCAAATAGGTCACGATGCAGTGACTATTTTCGATCAATAACTTATTTGTAAGCGATTGTAATGTGTATTTTCAATATTTATATTATTAAAATGTATCATATCGGTACCCCTTTAAGCAATATTTGTATATTTTAAATGTATTGATGTTCTCATGAAGCGCATGAATATAAGTATTAATTAATCCAGCTTATATTGAGGCAAATCACACAGCCTTAAAACATAGTGCTGGAGTATAAACCATAGTATCGTATATTATTCATAAGTCTATCACTATTAAACATTAATTACAATATGTATGTATATTATTAAAACAGTAGATGCTACCTCTGTTTCGCTATATGTGATATTTATAACAAAATATTTTTTGTATTCGTCCGCGTACGGATTTCTGTCACACAAAGCGCCATTTTCAGTTCATATTTTGACCTGTGCATATGAACCGGACTAAGTTTAAACAACGCTCGATTCCGTCCAATTCAAATTTCTCTGCAGAATGTTCAGACTAACTACATAAGTAATGTTGCTAAATAAGTGTTAACGGCTGGAACATGGTCATCACTAAAAGGAAGAAACCACAGTCGTATTATTGAAAAATAAGATTTACCTGATACCTCATGGGGCCGCCATTAATCCAGTGTAAACAATAGACCGTGTGATCCCATTCCCTGAGTAGCCCCAGCTTAGTGAAACGGTGTGCTAATCATGATATTATGTTCCCCAATAATAGAAAAGGTTTGAATTTCTCGGTAAAAACTACGAAGTCATAACAAAATAACGATGTATATTTAATATTGGATACGCGTAAGCGATATTACTCTCTCTCATCGGATCGTCAGTTGTCGTCTATAGCGATTTAACGTATACTGATCTTGTCTTAATTTATTGTCAACTTTCAACGCCATTTACAGAATATACGGCTAATTTTGGAAATAAATAACGGCAAATTACGATGACGTCTGCTCTGAAATATCTGTCAACTTGCGGACGTAATTTAAGGAAATCGATTATATTTTAAGGCTACATCTGTGACTAATTACAAATTTATGTATGGTCTTTGGCTACACCCGACACATTGCACAGATCTAAATACACGTCGCTTTGTGTGGAACAAATTCGATAATGCGCAGTCGTGTGTGACGAGGTGTTGATCTGATGACACCACACAGCTGTAAATGTTGACTGACCCTTAGGCAATGTTTTGAAATTGACGTGTCGTTTTGATGTGTGCCGCAACACCTCACTGTCTGAGACAACATGACAATTAACGATGTACTCTCGATTATACACAGATCTATTAGACGGCTGGTTATTTAAAAAAAAAGTAGTTCAGTACACCTTCGCCGATATTGTTTTTAGAAAATCAGTAATAATTTCCGTAAATGGTGTTGAAAAGTCGACAAAAAATTCTATCACCGTATTTAGTTGTGCCGATATTGTTTTAAAAAATCAGTATTTTTTTTTCCGTAAATGGTGTTGAAAATTGACACCAAATATATAGCCGCATTTCTCCGATATTCGTTTAGAAAATCACCAATATTTTCTGTAAATGGTGTTGACAAAACATTCAGCGCTCACGCGGATTTCAAACAAAATAAAAAACAATAATTTAATAAATAGACGCCAAATTCTACTGTGTTTGCGGCCAGTGAATTCTGGTCGTGGTAGCCACATGCGCAGTTCCAACAGTGTTGTGATCAGATGGAGGACAATAATTATTTCAAATTCTTGAAAAAATGTTTGCTGTCCGAAAATTAATTAATTGTTACAGCCAAAAAAATAGATTTTGGGACAGTAAAAAATGATATGGTATAGACAGTACCTCAAACTTAAAAAAAACATATTTATAGCTATTTTTATTAAAATCATAAAATTGTGAATATATTAAAATCACAAAAATAATATATATGGAGAAAGAAAATATATACCAAGTCGAAGTTTGAACCACCGACCCTTTCGGGAATCGGTAATTAAAACATAGAAGTCGGCGACCTTAACCTCGCGACTATTGCGCCATTCACGACGATTACATGAATACAGAAGTGCTATCAGTATTACGCAACCATTTGAACGTAATAATTACTAAATTATTTTGCAACTCCATCTACAACGATACCGTTACAGAGATACGCTATTGAACAACATGTATTAGTACCCATAACATATCGAAGTAATGTATCATTATATATCATAGGAAATAGATTAAAACTATATATATACTAATAAACAGAACAATCCGCTTGGCTCGTATGACAATAGTTTGCGTTATATTGATTATCTCCCTTGCCGAAAGTAGTTCGCATATTTGTTAATTCCAAATAAGACGTGTTTGCGTAATGAAATTTCAAAGGCGTGCATGCAAAATTATTCTTGGTACCGAGTATTCAGATTTAGCGGCAGCAATGACAAGACTAAAACATTTAAGTTTTGATGAAACTATAATTTTGCATATTTGTGATTAGTTCCCGCATATTTAAGTGAAATATTTATTATGGAATCAACACGACTGGAGAACACTAACATAAAACTCCGATCTGTGAAAAACGAGGCCCTGTATGTTCCTAGACTTAAAACAGAATTATTTAAAGGTAGTCTGTCTTACTCAGAACAGCATTACATTAAACATTCGAAATGCGAACAGCATAAATGTATTCACAGCTCAATGTTCATCATTGATGAAATGTCGATAGTTGTCATTAAATGGACCCACCACCACCAACAGTATCATAAAAATGCAGTCCATAAATTACATACAAAACAGCTGTAATAACCCTATTTATTGTGACGTCGTTTGTTTTGGGAAATCTCAATGAAATATGGAGATTGCCGGAAAGGAATGATATCCCAATTTATATAACGAGTTACCGAAATAATAGACTAATTGTATTGTGATATCCTTCGTTTAGAGAGTTCGCGGTTTATAGCTGTTTCGACAGACTAGTCTCCCGGTATTTAGGGATATTACGATTTGATATGGCAAAAACGGTCTTATTGTCTCGACGAATTGATGTAGACCCTGACCGTCCTTCGCATACGCACAGTCTGATATGGGTCATTATTGTTTGTTATCCAGTCACTAACATTTAATCACTAATTTCTACACAGAACGGACTCGGGATATTAGTATTTTGTCATGAGTTTCTGGTCGGCATCTGCAACCTGCTATCCATCTTTAAGTATCGAATGAACAAAAATACATCTAAATCAACACAACTTTTTAACATAGGCAACAGGAGAGACCAAATATTGCACGCTCGCCTACGACTAGCTTGTAGCTCGCTCAACTACGACCTATACCGAAAATCAATAGTAGATTCCCTTTTATGTTCTTGTGGATCACAAGAGACTGTAGACCACTACCTAACAGCATGCACAAACTATGAACTACAGAATCAACAATATTTAGCTGGGCTGGATTGTCCAGTCATTGCCGATAATCTTTTAAACGGAAATGATCACCTTTCATTAGAGAAAAACAAACACGTGTTCCTACAAGTTCACAAATATATTACAGCAACTATGCGGTTCTAATCGTATTAACTATATTCATCATTATATGTCAGACCAAAATGTATTGCTGGGAGGGGGGAATACTACGCATCGTCTTCATCATAAGTCGCGCCGGCAGCCCCGAGTAGTAAGACGCATGGTACAGTCAGTTAACAGAGGTTATCCGATCAGCTCTCACCATCAAAATCACCACTCCTTTCCTCTCTTTTTTAGTTCATTATATTATCTTTGTTCCTTCTGTAACACTACGTTTATAAACAATATAATCAGTCAAATTTGTATATTGCAATGCGCACTACATATGATTTGTATGTTACACTGTCTTATATCTTGTAGGGAGATGAATTCATATAAGCTTCTAGCTTGTTTTCAAATCCTTGTATTTTGTTATGTAACATGTATATTGTACATTTGCCAATAAAATATTGTTTAAACTAAAAAACTAACCTGCTCGTGTCTGAGACAATAAGCGCGGTTTTGTCATAAACTATGATGTTAAAATTGCGTATTGCGCAAGCAACCCAACTTTTGCCAGCTACGTGTCACTTGTTTTATACATGCCATAACCTGTTCACTGTAAATATGTAAATATGTTTTTGTGTTTGAGAGGGCCCTAGGGAAGATTGGTGCACGCCAACTTGGTTACCCTCCTTAAATAAAGAATTTACTTACTTACTTGCTATAAATATGTCAGCTAAATGGCTGAGAAATGTATGTACACAGGTCGTTATATCACTATGTAAAATACCTGTATTGCAATTTGCAACATCGGGTAGTGGACATTTCGTTTTCAGTGGAAATACGACTTAGCGAAGTAAAATCGTAGGTAGGTACGAGTCGTATTTATCTGACTACACTACATCCTGCTGTAAATGGTACAGTACCGGCTAATAACCAGTAAACTCGATGTATTTGATAGTATATATGAATAACATATGATCCTGCACATAAATCCCGAGAGGGCCGTTGCAGTATACGAAGAAAGAAAAAATATTTGCAGCAGCAGGTTATGGACTGTCATCATGATTTGACACTTTACCTTGTTTTATAATTATAATGTGAGAACGCGAGCAACTGACGGTCAATGTTGTAATCAACGCCGCAACAAATGTCAGCCGGCTCTGTAGGAAAATGTGCGACACACCGTATCTATTTCGTCTACCGTATGTACATATGTACACCGGTACGTACGTACGTACATGCATAGACTATCGCTATATCCACTTCTGTGAGGAGATATCATTGTCGTGTAAATTGCTGACGTTAATACCTTGTTTGACTTCGTATAGTACGATAAAACGAGCAAATGACGGTCAATGATGCTGTAATCAACGCACCTTATATCAGCTGGCTCTGAAAAGAAATGTGCGACACATATATTTTGTCTCACCGGTACACACCGTATCTTGTTTTCGCGCAACACCGTATCATTTTATGCAGTTGCTTACGGAAACTTTACACCGTAACAGGCGGTACAATACATAACGAGATAAATCAGAAACTGCCATAAAACATGTCATATCATGCATGCACAGAGCTGATACGTTCCACGTCATTTATACTGTATTTACTCGACATAGTCACCGAAAAAGGACAATAACACGTGTTAGTTATCAAAAAATCGACACTTTCAGCACGATCTCTGGATTCAAAATTCACGTACAAAAAGGTGTCATCTTTGCAAGCGAATTATTTAGAAATGCGTTGTCATTAATATTGTGAGCGTGATCGTTTGACAACATATTCATTTCTGCGTCTGTATATACAAGATATGTTGATGATAATGTCATGTAAGCTGTAAAATAATTAATTAAACTGACATTTACCTGCTGTCATTCCGCTAAGCCATCTTGGCGACATGTATATACCCTGTCTGCGCCGTATCATGAACAATCTCCACCGTATCACAATACCGACAGTGAATATTGGGTGTATATTGTAATATAACCGTGTGTTAATATATATTTACAAAGTAAATAGTTCTCCCGAAAATTATTTAATATGCTGGTACCTGTCCTATAATGCGTTGCTCTCTAAATTGGTTCCTTGTCCCTAACGGTGTTGATGTAGATTGATGCCGCCTTTTCTGTTGCGCCATGTTTAGTTTAAAAGACACCACATAGTTTTACTGTATAATTTAACCGAATCCCTTTCCTACTTTCACTATTCGTATGGATGTTGTGGGACCAACCTCGTCATGTCCCCCAATATTGTTTACATTATTTGGCCACAGAAACTCTGTTTACATCTCGTGACGAACTTGCTCAGTGTTTTTTTTAAATGCTTCAAATATGCTGAAAACTTGTGTTAAAAACACCACAACATGTACCTCAAGTGAAACTGGGTAGTAATGGATCAATATTTGCAAGCAAACTGTGTCTGTGACCTTAAAACACCGGGATTATTTGTTATGCCGGACTACTTTTGCATACTTAATTTCTCAGACCTTAAACCTACAGTGCTACATGCCAGGTTATAATATAAGGAGACATGTTTTTCTTTATTCTTTCAATCTGACATTTTTCTGGCAAAATGAACATTGATTTATCATTATCAGACGTACTAATTGACATTATTATACTTTTTATATCAAACGCGAAATGCCAGTTTGATATCAGGGGCGATAACCGTGTTTCCTTAAAATGATAACGGAAGCAACTATTTATTCCATTTAATTTTTTTTTGATATGCAATATCATACTTTATGCATGATATGTTGATAAATATATTTATTCAGCATTTAGTTGATATAAATAATTTAAAAATATTGCATCATTTGCATATGGAACTAGCTTGATACCACCGCGAGTCTCTATGAGTACACTAAAGATTATTAAATAATTATATCTGTGTAGCTGGCACTCGTAAATTTTAAAAGTGGTGGACTAGTTGCAATTATTATTTCATTTTCATAAATAAAAATGTGTGCCTACTGGATGGGACCAGCTTCAACAATAATTAAATCTATATTTTAATTAGTCAAGATCCAGAACAAAATGGGTGCAAGTTATTGGAAAATAGGTCCCACAACATCCATAAGAAAAATGAAAGTAGCAGAGAATAGCAAAATATGTGGTAACGGGTTAGTGTTTTAGGGAAAATCAATGGTGGTTGGCCACCTTAGTCTGATCCCTGACGGTTATTGGTTTGCATCGGTAACGGGCAAGTTTGACAGTCACCCTGTGTAAGTTACCATATGTGTAAAATGTGATTGTTTTCAATTACGTACATATGTAATTTAATTATGAGGATACATGTATGTATAAGACACATTAGTAAGTCAAACACCTTTTACATACGTATGCAATTTAGTTAACATAGGTTAGAGAATAATAAATGGTGCGAAATCGTCAAGGGGGGTAATAGTAGTCCCAGTATGAACAAAATGGCGGGTGCGGGTGTTTTGAGATCACTGACACAGTTTGCTTGCAAATCTTGATCCATTACTACCCAGTTTCACTTGAGGTACATGTGGGGGTGTTGGTCATGTGATGTAAACAGAGTTTACGTGGCCAATAAAAAATGTAAACAATATTGGGGGACATGAAGAGGTTGGATTTTTCTTTCTTATGAGTAAGTGCACCTGTTGTTAAATTCATGCAGAACCAGTACAGACCGACTGCAGGTCATGTACAAGTAGGTCCCACAACATCCATACGAATAGTGAAAGTAGGAGAGACTGGCCTTATTGGATGGAATTAGGTTAAAGTATATACTAGTAAAACTATTTGGTGTCTTCTAACCTATACTGCGATAATTTGTGGGTGAAATCTTACAGGTGACTTGAACAGCCAATCAGATGTCGGACTATAATTTATTAGAGGGAGAATTACAATGCCAGCTGACGTCATAATGACGCACTACTAACCCATATATTGCTTGCATCATTCTGCTTGTGGCTTGATGCTTTCTGCATTGCGGCTTTCCGCTTTCGGATTGTGGCTTGATGCTTACTTCCTGCGGCTTTGCCTTACTGCTTTCGGCCTTATTCAAAGTGCTAAGTGCTTTGTTCTTACTTTATATTGCAAATGCTTAGTGCAATAAAACGAGGACACGAATAAGGACGTATCAATAAGTGTAATGTAAATAAGACGAATGAACAAAGCAATCAGCAGAATGGACATGTAAGAAAGACAAAAACAATTACACAAGCAGATTTCAAATGTAATACATACAAGTGACGAATGAAATAACATGAATATAAGGTGTAATGTCATCGGCACACACGCATCAAGTCACACAACATTATGGCGGATATTACCTTCCATAGAAACCGTCCCATGGACAAAATTTAGAGTGTGATGTTCGTTGGTTCCATAATAATTATATTAATATTGTAAACATTGTGGTTAATATGTTGTATTAATTTTGAGTTAAATCTTTTACGATATTACACGAATTGCGCGATTAAAGTGAAACAATCATAAAATGTAGTTTGAATCACGGGTTACCCTTCATATCTATAACTGCTCCAATCAAACTTATTCTGAAAACAATAAAGTACACATAATAGATATAGATATAAGAAAATACCTCACCCACACAGTAAGCCAATTAGCACGCGAACTGTAAATATGATACATGTATATTTATTACGAATAATTAGTACAAATATGTAAATTTTAACATTCCCCAAGACACATCAATGCGTGATTTGGTCGGTTTATAAACTGTATATGCGGTAAAACTAATGTTGAAAGAGCAGACCGTGTCCGAGGGGTAACACCGTCGGACTATTCTCTGGCGACCAGGGTTCGATTCAGGGTTCAGTTCAATGGCGTCAGTATTGTTAAGGTACTTTGTATTTCCTGCTCTACTAGTCCTTTAGGATGGGGACTTTAAACGGCGGTCCCGTGTGTCAGATTTGAAAGAGAGTCTGGTCACGTTAAAGAACCAGAGGGGACTATTCTAATAAGAGCTATGCAGCATGGTGCCGGTTTCCTCTGTATCACCTCCTACCTTTCTCTTCTTCTTGAGAGACGACATGCAAGGTCATCGAGCCAGTGCTTTCGTTAAATCCAAGCATTTACATTTACATTTACTAATGTGTTCGACTGCACTCACACGGCACAACTGATCAATGTGCAGGAATGCAGTAGGGAAAGAAACGCCCCAACGGTGGTAGGCCCTAATCGGTCCAAGTAATGGGAATATCCCGATGCTATGGCTTGAACACATGAGTATCACACGGTCCAGTGATATGTGACTGGAGAAAGTTACCCCGGTGGCAATACCGGTGGCAATACCGGTGGCAACATGTTCCATCGAAGCCGGGATCACATGTACACAGGTGTAACTGGAAGCGTTTTTGCACCTTTTATTCGCCACGTACTAGATTAAAGATATATATATATATATATATATATATATATACAATCATCGGTTTATCAGAAGAGTTGTCGGGTCAGGCGGCACACGATCTCAGGGTCTGTTGGAAACTAATGGACCTTCTGGAATACATCGCAGGATATATACTGAACAAATAAAGAAACGCTACAGTTATGAAATTCCTAACCGTCTATTTTGTGAGATGTGCCTACTCGCATGAATAAATTGGCGAATAATAAATACACGTATGATGTTTATATTGTGCTGGAGGTATTAAAATATATAAAACAGGTTTTCCCCGTCTCATGAGGTCACGTGACAATTGTTTAAAGTAACAACATTGTGGATTCGAATAAGAATAGTGTTTGTGATTGGAAAACCATCAATACATTGAAACTGTAATTACATGGGCACTGTCACTGATGGAAACACTGACATCCGATTGGCATGCGTCAATTAGATCTTGGCAAAGGTTTGTCAAACGAGTGTATGGTGTTCTTTGGACTATAACATTTTTGTTCAGTATATATTATATATACGATGGAAACGAAGCTGTCAAAAGTCTACTGTAGCCTAAGGGCTATTGGAAATGGATTGCGGCCATCAAAAACCTTGCTTCAACAGCCGGCGGCCACGCCAAATCTGAAGATATGGCTGAGGCGTGGCTCAAGAAACAGACCATCTGGCAGATCTATCAGCCAGTCCCATGGCACGTATCGCGGCCCAAGTTCGATGTGGTTGTCGACCTGGCCGACCTGCTATTTCTGCCGTATGATCATGCTACATGGTGTACAAGTATGCACTCACGGTCGCAGAAGTGACGTCGCACTTTAAAGAGGCAGAGCCGCTGACGACAAAGAGGCCGCTGCCTCCTTTTAGAGGATCTGCAAGCGGAGCCCTCGTAAATGGCAGAAGTTTTATCAAATAGATACGGGGCTGCGCGAATTTATGGGTGCGGTGAGCCAGCTGCTCGCCAAGAATGGTGTTTTTGCTAGGCGTGGCCGTGTGCCGTGGAAGTCCACAGGGACCGGTTAATTTGCCCTGTGGTCTACCTCGACCTCTTCGTAGTAATCAGGGAATTGTGGAGCGGTTCAACCGAATCCTGGCTGAGCTGTTGTTCGGACATCAACACGCCCAGTAGCTGAGACTTACTTCTGGTGAAAGTTCGACCAAATGGGTAACTCGGCTGGCTGTTGTGGTCTCTGCCATGAACAACGAGGCTACTCGTTTGTTGCTTGGCAGGGACGTACCGTCAAAAAAGCCCAGAGATGCCATCATGGCTAAATTTATGGGGCAAAAGCCCTCCTCCGTCGTTGCAGACCGAGCTCCCCTCGGGTGTTGACGTTTTTTCTGGACTTTTTTCTGGCGGCTGGTGAGGATAAAGTCGCTGGATCCGCATCTATTTTACAAGGCGGTGAGTGGGAGTGAACGCAAGGGGATCTCTTGTCGTCTTTACGTTGTAGATTGGCGCCGTGCTGAGCGTCTTGTCTTTTTCATGTCTTTGGAATTCTTGATTGGGAGCACGTTTTTGAGCATGTCTTTGCGGCATATACAACTGTTCACAGTAGTCGCGCCACTAGGCCGGGCCAACTTGTGGTATAAATGGCTCCCCAATCAGGCGGGATATACACTATTTCCCACCACACTCACAGAGTCAAGGGGCGACGTACGCCTCGACACCATCGACCTGGTGCAGCGCGGCCTTATTAACCCGTTGATAACGTAAACGCCGTATGTTGCCACCCGGACGGACGGACCTAATCTCGGTCATTCTGCTCTCGTAGATACATGAGTTTTATGATTTACTCACCCAGTGCGAGTTGTTGGAGGAGGTGCGCTGCTCTGTCGTCTGTCATCCTGTTATGAATGAACATGCGGCCCGCTTTAGTGTCAATAATACCCTTTGTCACGTTTAGGTCCACAATTGCTAGTGGGTCTTCTGTTTCAACCCTCCATGTAGAGAAGACCGCAATGGCGCAATCGATTTCAAACTCGTATTTGGCGTCGTTCAGAATCTCAACCCACTGTTCGTCGGTTGGGAGCTTCACAGGCGGATGGGCCTGGGTGTCCAGGTCAATAAAACTCTCATCTGCGGTGGTGTCTGGAATTTCTTCGAGTATCTCGTCAATGAGGTAATCTATAGTTGCCATGTTTATGTATCATATACAAGTGTGCGTATATCTAAACATCCGTGTGCGTATACCTAAGCCTCCACTCACGCATAGATAGAAATGCAATGGCTGTGGGCATACCTAAACATCCACACACGTCTAAAGAGTGCGTTGGGAGGCGCGACCTGGCTCGACGCAAAACACCTCGAAAGGGGGCTGGGGGCTTGAATGGGCCCACGAAGCTCTCAATTAATTAGTCACTGACCCCCTGTATGGACGTTTAAACATGCCCATACCGGGGTATGCCTACAATGAGGGCCCGAGCCGGCGAGCGTGGTTGGAGGCTCCACGGTTCTTTGGGAAGCTGTGTTGGGAGATCCACGGGGTTAGAACGGGGCGACAAAACGGGGAGAATTGGGTTAATGTGGTCCGCGTCGGCATTCAGTCGCTACACTCTCTCCGGGCTGGAAAAATCGAGAAATTGGCTGGGAGGCGCGACGGGGCTATAGGAGGGTTAAATAATTCGGGAAGGGGGATTGGAGGCTTAACGGGGCTAATTAACTTTTCGATTCACCCACTCACTCCTCTCCCGTCCCTATTGCTGCTTGTATTACCCGGGGTGCTTGTATGTGAACCTTAAAAAGACATGTCATATTATTGACGCTGGTACTCCCCGATGTGATGAATCCATAGTCGAGTAACGGCAAAATATATCCCGTGTTAAATTTCGTTTGCACCTTTGGCACATAATGGGATAACTGTTGAGAAATTCTGAAATATCTGCACACATGTAATATATATGTTGCGACCACAGTACGTTTCGATCAATGTTAATCCCTATAGAATCAATATCAGATCCACAAAAAGTTAATTCCAGGTCAGGTACTGCTGAAAGTGTGTGTCTGGTGCCAATTATCAAACGTGTATACTTCAAACGTGTATACTTGTTTGCGTTACTAATCATTTTGTTTAGGTCACACTAATTCGAAATAGCATTTAGATCTGCTAGTAGATTAATATGGATGATAACTGGATGGCTACCTGATTGATGTGTCATCGGCAAACATATTAGTCGAACAAAACAGTCAAATAATTGATAATTGAGGAACATGTGTATATATGCAAGGTGAATTCCGTTTTTGATTCGATCACAAATTATCATGAATCATGAAATATCTTATTTCTTATCTCCCAATTTGCGACACAGACATTCGGAAAATGCAATATACTGCGATGGCTCGCCATCATCTGTTATCAAGTTGTTTGAGTTATTTTACCTAGTGAATACCAAAAGCTGTATAATGATATCACAAAGGTGGCTTTGGGGGAGACATATGCTATACCAAAAGGTTTAGTAGCGACAGACAGATTTAAGATTGTGCCACACTGAGGCTCGTGACCATCCTCTAAAAATACGCCTTTAACAGCAGTTGTTTTTGGCAATTGTTGATTCTCTATCTTTCTGTTGGCTTCTCAACTAAATTATGACTACGTTAACAAGTTTACCATGCCTGGTATTCGTTATCCGTCTGGGCCTCCATGCGGGGAGAAACTCGGTTTCAATATTTCATCCCAAAATAACTGGAATGGATTTTGATATGTTAATGTTCCGACATATTCAAAAGTCCTAAAATAATTTTCTGACTAGTCCATTTTTAAACGTGGTATGCTTTGTTTCTCTAAAAATATGGAAAACAATTTTTAAAAAATGCAGATCCTGATTAGAAAGCTCTTTATAGAAGGCTATATATTACTGAAAAAATAACACACTATTTTGTTATGGAATCGTATCTCTGCAAAACACGTTCACACGGACGGTACGTGAGTGAATTGCAGAGCTACGTTTCCGCAGCTAACATACTACTCGTGTGTACAGGCAGTCTAAGATCGACTGCACGTGCGACCTGTCGTGGATGAAGATCTGGGAGGACCACTGCCAGTCGGAGACGAAGGCCGAGATTCTAGGTATGAACACCACGTGCTCTCAGCTATATGCAGACTACTAGGCTAGTGTCTTTGATATCAAGCTTATCAGGCAAGGCTAGGAAACGCGTAGGAATTCCGAGTCTTGCCGAGGAAATCCTACCGTTTCCGAGCCTGATAAACTTGATATCAAAAGACAGTAGCCTGCTATTCTATTTATCAGGCAATGTTTTATAGATGACCACATATGACGTCGTTATATATACATAGAACGGGGACTTGTGTATGTTGCGTCACTACACTGACGTCGTTCGATAAAAGTCACGTAACGTCATCCGACCAATGGAACGTTATTTTTCACTTCGTTGGAGCCAGGATGGTTGCCTGATACAACAATATGTTATCAGTCAGTACGTATTCGGTCAATATAGGGCATTTTACCTTTTAAACATAAACACCGATGAAACGGAATAGGAAAACATAATTTTACCCACTTCTTGTAGCGAAATGGGTAAATTTTTTTCGTCACGGGTGTCCCTTTGCAAAGTTACATTATAGGTTGCATACTTTCTAAACAACATATAATGCGGAATCGTAGCTAGTTATCTCCCGTTGAATTTATTTACAAAAATCCGGTTCACATTGTGTAGTTTAGTGCCTTACTGCTTGTCAAAATGGCGAATGAATCATGATTTGTTATAAAAGGAACACTGATAGTTATTTCGACTAGTGTTGATCCAGATCATCCTGCATATCTACGAAATCTGATCTGGGACTGCATTATTTGTCAGATTCATATTTTCACACGTATTGATTTTATTGCAATCAGTGAAGACTCAAATGTCAGCACAGATGTAAAATTTGGGCAGCTTTGGTGAAACGGACAGTAGTGTTTTCTAACCCGTAGGTAACTGTGAGACGATCGACCGGGTAATACAAGACTACATCGAATTACGTCTGCCTACCTGTCCTGACTACATCGAAATGAGATATCGGCACAATGCCGTGTGCGGCGGCACCTGTGATTCTTGAGGACCAGTTCTATCCCTGTGAATGATTCAAAGAGATTTGCTTTGTAAATGTGATGAGATATATGTATTACATATATGTGAAAATTATCTTGTTACTGTATCCTATACGGCGTATGGAGCCGCCATCCCGGCCATCGTATTTTGTACATGCCATCAGCCAATTTCACCTCGAGTAGTTTGATACATACAGTGAAACTATATGACAGGTAAAGTAATAACATCTGGTACAATATGTTCGAGAGATAATTATGTACAACGTGCTAAAACGCATCTCATTCCAAGGTATACTACATGTTCGATACATTAGTTATAATTTTGTAATTTCATGCGTAAATCATCATGATCATTGTAAGTTATCAACACAAATCGCGCAAGCATCGGAAGTTCAATTAGATATAAGAATACACAAATAATCGTGTTAATATCCTGCACTGAGCTGCTATTGTGGAAAAAAGAAATGAAAATGTAGGATTTGTGGCGGCCATTTTAAATTATTCAAAATTGGCTGCGACCATTGATATCGTGATTTGACATAGTATTACTAAAACTAATCATGTTAATACCCTGCAATTAGCTGTTATTGGAAAATAAGTGAACCTTTAACATTTTGGCGGCCATTTTAATTTACAAAATTACTGCCAACATCATGATTGGACACGGTATTATGACACGGAATGCACAATACATCGTGTTAATACCCTCCTATCAGCTGTTATTGTAGTCAATAAGTGAACATTTTGTATTTTTGGCGGACATTTTGCACAATCTAGGTAGGAAAAATATTTATTATCTCATTATTTTTCAAATATTATATGGATAATGATTCTGTACTCAAATCAAAATGTTCTCGAAATTCCCACGGGAGAACACTTGATGATGGACTAATACTTTCACTGAGAAATGAAAATAAAAACATATGTTTGTAATTTAGATACCAATGAATGGGCATCCCACATGGAATGGTTTAAGAATTGAATTTGTAGAACATCATGATTTGTTTCAAATCAATAGCTTTATAACCCATTAAACACGGGATACAATTATAGTAGTACGACACTTTTATGAGAAGAAAATCCTTTATTTAATCTCGAAAGTATATGTTGTTACCACTGTGGCAACACCATATACCTTCATGGAGAAATAAACAAAGTAATGCTATTTTATCGCATCCTTATATTGAAATGTGTTAAATGTGATTAATTCGGGTTACTCCTGTTGCTAATCAGCTTTCGTAATCATGCAGCGTGCTAAGGACATACATTTATGTGACTGTGACTGGGAAATGGGGCTTATTCGTTTTGCGACCAGTGTAGATCCAAATCGCCTGTGCATCAGCAGTTTGATCATGATCCGCACTGTTCGCCACTCCGTCAATGAAACATTCGTTATATGTCTAATAAGCAATATGTATCGTTACTAGGCTAGATAAATGTGCTATTTGATCATGAGCTATACCGGTCACACAATCCATAAGCCCAATTTCTCCTGGCTCATCCACAATATACGTGTTGTCTCTAGCTGTGTGTCTGCTTCACTGACTAAATGGCGAACAGTGCAGACCAATGATCAGACTACGCGGATGCGCAGTCCGATCTTGGTCTACACTGGTCGCGGCGGCTATACGCCCATTTTTGTCTCCAGTGGCAGTCATGTTATTTACATACAACTGACTTCTTGATAATATTAGTAATAAAACATGTTGTTATCTGCAATAAGCCACGTTTTACCATACACCGAGTACATGTCACCAGTCACGAGAACACAGGCTTCTCCAATTTGCCAGATTTGTGCACTTATATGAGAATCCGCTACTGAGCAAACTCCATAAACCCCCTTTGTCGTGACAGATAACACACGTGACATGCCATGCGAATTTGCACCTGTTAAGAAGATGTGCGATTTTTCGTGAAATATTTTCACAGAAACTGTGATATTTTCTGTAAATGCCATCGAATGTTGACGAAATTTTCATAGCAAATGCGGAATCCTATTCCGCATTTGCGAAGAAAACTTCGTCAACATTCGACGGCATTTACAGAAAATATCACAGTTTCTATGAAAATATTTCACTAAAAATCGCACATCGAAGGTACAAAGTCACATGTCGCATCTCATGTTATTATGTCACCGAGATTGCAGTATCACCATGCTCAAGGATTACAATAACAACACGATATCGTCTAGCTCATGGTAATATTTTATTTCCAATGTATTTGTTTTTATTTTTTTTTTTTTTTTTTTTTTTAAATATTTATTTTCCCCGTAACAGGTTTGTGGTGGATCGGGGCCATCCCCCACAAACCGTACATAATATACATGCAATAATCAGGTACAACTACAAAATATACAATTACAGATATTCACCCTCTTTTACTCTTGCAGTTCTGGGTAGAAATCACTGTTCTAGTATTTTTTAAAGACTTCATGGTTGAGTGGTACATTAGAATCGTCACTAATGAGACTTTAATTTTCGATAAAAACTTGCCCATGTTATTAAAATAAAACAGTAATACTTATAATATACCCGCAGATGACAATGTCACTCTCCAGCACTGCAAGAGCCAAAGTTTGATTTAGCATATGTAATGCATGTAATTGATTACAATTTATTTTTTTATGTTATCATTCATATTACCCATGATCCGACTGAACCAGCCCCATTCTTCAAAAAGTGAAGTTCAATCCTACTGCGCATCTACATGCTTAAACCATGTGTTAACCCTTTCAACACTACAGCAATTTAGGTGTTTTTAAACAGTGTAGACTAAGACAAGCCGGCTCATGATGAACTGTATCATCAGGATCTGCACTGTTTGCAAGTAATTTTCATATTTGTTAAAAAAAACAAAAAACATTTTATAATCTTATTTAAAAAGTATTTTGTGATGAATGGACTTGACCGAAAATGTTATTTACGGCTGAAAGGGTTCACTGTTAAAGTTGTTGTTAACATTATATATGACAAGCCAATAAACAATCTGTTTCGATCACCACAACTGGTTATAAAAACAAAACACGACTGGTTCCGTCGGTCATGGTCTTTGCTTGAACCTGTATATCTCTGTGTACATTATATTCTTCTATTAGATTCATATTATAAATTGCTTTATTTCCCAAACCTATAATATGAGATGGAATGGGGGGTGGGGGTGGGGGTGGGGTGGGGAAGGCGTTAAAAAGAAAAAAGAAAAATAAGCACAAAAGCAGAGATTTATTATAGCACCCGCAACTAGCTCAACTGAAGATGAAATCTTATTTTGGTATTTTTGTTATATAAATTAAGCTTGTGAAATGATAAATTCTTCCCAATTTGTTGTAAAGTTTTCAAATTTGTTGTCCATTATTGCTGCCTTCCTGGATGTTTCATACATTAGTTGAATTCGATGCTTCAGTACGCTGAGACTTGGAACTTCCAATGTATCTTCGTCCGTATGTGTGGCTGTGTGTAAAAGTTATCTATCTCGAATGTGTTGTTATGGGAATTTAAAATCAGGGGGCTGAAATATTTCATTTTTAATAATTTTGAAATTTGAGGTCTGATTTCCAAGATCTAACTTTTGTGTTCTCAAGGTACATCGTTTCCAAGCTATCGAGACAGGTTTCGGAGTTGATTTCCATTTGTTTATGTTTTTAAACCACACTGTCACTCCCCAACTGTTGTTTGCTCCACGTTAAAGTTTTTCGCAATAAGATCAATATTTGATGGAATTTCATCAAATAAAAAATATTGTTGGGGCGGGGTGGTGACTTTTTTTTGTTATTTTTGAAGCAAAAGTACTGAAAGTTAAATATTGTTTAGATTTAATGTGTTTTATAGTCAACGGTTCGTCGGCAGAAAAACGTGGGTCAGACAGTATTATTACCCAACCTCCTATATAAATTGTAATTCGTTAGTTTTGACTGTTCCTCATTTTTTATACATTCGGCCGTTTGACTATGAAACAGTTTCACGAGCAGGCAATAGTACTTTAATTTCTTCACCCTACTATTGACTGGTCATGTGACTTGCTTTGCCTCGGATCGAATCACATGATAAATCGAGCCAATGAAAACGCGTTTGAGCACGCGAATCGTCATTTCCGTTTCATGGAACGCGGACAGATGTAAACATATGGGCCAAACTTCGCTATGAATATAAAAGATATGGACTTCTTAGACTTGATATCGTCACAAGGAACAACACTTCTTTCTGATATTCAAACTGTGATTAATAATGAAAATCAAGTAGTGAGCGCTACCCCTGAAGTACAACAAATGAGCGTAGTTCGTACGCAAAGTGTTCAAAAACAGATTTCTACCAATTATTCTGGGAGGCCGCCAATATATTATTTCCCTAATTCAGAAGTACACATTCACAACCACTATTGATATTATACAGAACTCGAATTATGTGTGTTATAAGTTGGTTCAAATTGTTTGGGTAATACATTTGTGCCCATATTTGGCAGTTGTGGCTTGTAGCGTTTTAGAACTTTGTTGGGTAATGAAACAACTATTTAATTGCCATTCGGGGTCCACAGCATCTCGGGGCAATATTTTTGACTGTTCCCCGAATGGCAATGAAGTAGTTGTATACTGTTCTGGTTAAGTTACGTCGCCAAATTTCTGTACACGTAACAGGCAGCGGGTACATATGCATGACTGTATACCTGGCATTAAGTTATACTACTATCTATTTTAAGGATTGAGTGTAGTAGATTTTCAACATCAAAACCACTGTTAGGCCATACATGAACACTATTAGATTAACCATTTAACCCCAAAGTACACACACGCATTCTCAAAACATAATTCCAACTTGCATGCTTTGTAGCACCACCACCACCACAACCACAACCACCATCATCATCATCATCATCACCACCACCTCCACTACAACCACCACCACCATCTCCACCATCAACACCACCACCACCATCCATCATCATCATAATCATCACCTCCACCTCCACTACAACCACCACCACCATCACCACCACCACCACCACCACCCCACCACCACCACCACCATCATCATCATCACACCACCACCACCACCACCACCATCACCACCACCACCACCACCACCACCACCACCACCACCATCATCATCACACCACCACCACCACCACCACCACCACCACCACCACACACCACCACCACCACCACCACCATCACCACCACCACCACCACCACCACCACCACCACCACCATCATCATCACCACCACCACCACCACCACCACCACCACCACCACCACCACCACCACCACCACCACCACCACCACCACCACAATTACCATCACCATCACCACCACACCACCACACCACCAACATCACCATCACCATCACCATCATTATCATCATCATAAAACGATCTGCGATCATTGGCCTCTCATCGATGTAGGTTAAAAGTTATCGTTGGCTGAACATGTCGACTAAATTCTGGCCCGAGAGATCGGTGTCCTGATCAAAAAGGATTTTGTCTGTGAGATAACAAACGCGTATAAGATTACTGGTACGGTGAAGTACATCTCCACCATAAAATGCAGGGTCTACTGTATGATATAATAATGGAGCACACTCACTGCGGGCCAACTAGGTAAAACCAAAATACGTTTCGCTAGAAGTCCAGTATAGATAAAATGGTCCACCGTATGATCACTATTTTTAAAAACTATTAGTATTCGTAGCATCATACACATTTGAATAATCTATCTTTCCATACGCAATAGATTTTAAAGCCCTGGTCATACATTCACGACGTGGTTGCCGACTCACGCCGATTCTTCGGGAAGCTGTTGTACTGGGTCGTGTTGAATTGGCATCTACTACCTGCCTGACTCAACAAGACTCACGAAGGACTTAGTACGAATCAGCCACAAATTGTTTTATCGTCGTGATACTTTTGTCGTCGCTGGTCGTATTACATCGTCCTTAGTCGGCGTGAGTCTTGACCGTTGTCGTCGTGCATCGTACTGGTGTCTTAAGCCCCAGTCTCACTGTCACGATTTTGCTCCCGACTAGCCATGATCAGCAGCCGTAGTACCATCGTAGTGGTGTCGCCAGTATTCTTGAGTGTTCTTGAGTGTTCATGGGTCTTCGGGATAGGCTCCCGACTGTTTTAAATATGTTCAAAACAGTCGGGAGTGATCGGCTAGTTTTTCAAGTCGTACGGCATTCGTACAGCATTCGTACAGCATTAATGAGGCCGTCGTAGAGGTATTCGTGATAGTCGTGGCTATTCGTGGCACTTCCCAAGTACGACTATGCAAGACCCAGCAATAAAAAGTACGATGGTCCTACGACTATGCCACGGTTGCACTACAAATTAACTACGATCTACCACGATTTATGCCGATTACACTACGAACATACTAAGAACTTGTCCCGAATTATCAAGAACTAGCACGACAACACCACGAATATTGCTGAATGCACTACGAATTATGCCGACAACGCTAGGACTGCAGTAAGAACTACTACTACTTCTCACGATGCCACTACGGTTTCACTAAGATTCGGGACCAAACAGTTAAATACAGGCCGTCAGCATCCCAGAAATCATACATTATGTGACTTCCAACCAGAGAACATCTACCAAGAAGATATACCAATAACTTCTACCATGGATACTCCTGGAACAATGTTGCTTCTCTTTGATCTCGTGGCACTGGAGGCAGATATTACACAGAATGACCTGGCTATTGCCCATCAGGTTGAAAAGAGGAGAATAAGAGGTGCAAGGAGAGCTAAACGATGTTTGTGCAGGGCCTGGCTGACACGAATACCTTTACTAGGACAGTATGAAATGCTGATGGTTGAGCTGAGTCAGGAAGATGTACCTGGTTAGAAGAACTTTATGAGGCTGGAGCCCTTGATGTTCAAAGAATTGCTTAACAGAGTCAGTGGTAGAATAGAGAAGAAGGATTCATGGTACAGGAAGGCAATTCCACCTGGATTGAAGCTGGCGATTAACCTCCGGATGAATGGTTTCAGAGTGGCCCACAACACCATCTCATCCATTGTGCGTGATTTCTGTGAAGCCATCGTTGAGGAATATGCAGATGAAGTGATCCCCTGTCCAACTACACAGGAAGAGTGGAAACTTATAGCTGACCAGTTTGGGGCCAGATGGCAGATGCACGACACCATTGGTGCATTGGACGGCAATCACATATCAATGCAGTGTCCAAAGAATTCTGGTTCTCTCTACTTCAACTACAAGGGATATTATTCGGTAGTGTTGTTGGGATTGGTGGATGCTGACTATAAGTTCGTATGGGTGGATGTTGGTGCCAACGGTTCTGTATTTGTTGCTCAAATCTGGAACCAGTGTGAGATGAAGGAGGTCATTGACGATGGTAGCATTGGATTCCCAGAAGCAACACCACTCCCTGCAGATGACAGACCCATGCCCTACTTCATCATTGCAGACGACGCCTTCGCTCTTAGGACATGGCTCATGAAACCTTTCTCGAGACGCAACCGGACAAATGAAGAGAGAATCTTCGACTACAGACTCTCGAGGGCTATGCGTATAGTAGAGAATGCATTTGGCATCCTGGCCAACATATTTGGAGCTTTGATGACCACACTTAGACAACAACCAGAGACAGTTAATAGCATTGTACTGGCCTGCGTTTGCCTTCATAACCTGATGAGAATGAGGTACCCTGCTACTCAGAATACTCTCGTAGATCAGGAAGATGCGAACCACAATATTATCACAGGAGCTTGGAGGGATGGTGCCAACCTGGATGACATGGCCCACATTAGGGGTGGCAACTTTACAACACGGGCAGCCAACCAACAAAGACAGCACCTGAAGCACTACTTGAATTCACCTAGTGGAGCAGTACCATGGCAGAATAACATGACCTGATAACTGTTATGTGCGATCGAACAAACTATCTGTGAAGCAAATGGACCGTTAACAATGTACCCAATATGTGTAATAAACGTCAAATAAATATGTAATAAATATGTAAAAAAAAAAGAATAAAAACAAATCAGAAAAAAATACAAAAAGAAAAATATAACGTAAACTTTAATTATTTGAAAAAACATCCATCCTTCCCTCCTCCTCCGTCACTCCTTCCCCTCCATCTACCCCTCCCTGCCCCTCCGTCATTACCTCCGCCCCCTCCTTCCTTCCTCCTACATCCGCTCCCTCCTTCCCTCCCCCTCCATCACTCCCTTCCTCCTCCATCCCAGGAAAAAGAAAAATTAAAAACAAAATGGATTAAAAATGTTAATGAAGATGCAAATAAAGAGGCTGTGCAATCAGAGTAATGCTACCACAAGACTTCTGCCTCTCTCTGCACATGTGCTAGTGACCGAGCCTCTGGTTCTACAGGGGTTGTCTTAGATACCTTCCTGGCCCCCTTCTTCGTTCCAACATCCTTCTTCGGTGCCATCTTATATCAAATTAAATTCGCTTAAACAATGTCGATGTAGACTGTGTGACGTTCGAAAACGGAATGAATTCGTAACTGATCGGGAGTATTTATCCGATTCGCACAGAAATCGGGATAGACCGGGAGTAGTCGTAATATAGTCGTAGTACAGTCGTGCTGGTTCGTGGTGCAGTCGGGGCTGATCTTGACGAGTCGTGACGCAGTTGTGTCGCAGTCGTACCAGATCCTGGTGATTCTTGATATGTCGTACTGCATTTGTACTGGCAACGTAGTGGAGTCGTGTAGTTAGTTGCTATTCGGGGACCATCGGCTTGGAAAATGTAGAGCATTCGTACAATAGTCGTCAGTAATCTTCGGCATTCGTAGGACATTCGTGGCAAGGTCGGGAATGATGCCGATTCATGCCGATCTTTATAAAAAATTTGCAAAACGTCGGGAGCAGTCGTGGTTGGATAGGTCGGGACTGATCGTGGATAGTCGTGAGTAAAATCGTAACAGTGAGACTGGGTCTTTAGGAGCCCCGCAAGGGACATGGATTTTTTTTTATAAATTTGTTCCCACGAAACAACAATTCGTTCCCTCAATTTAACAATTTGTTACGTCGAATTAACAATTAATTCCCACGATATTACAATAGCAATTCGTTTCGTCGAATTAACAATTCGTTCCCACGAAATAACAATTCGTTCCCTCAATTTAACAATTCGTTCCTTCGAATTACAATTAACAATTCGTTCCCACGATATAAAAATTCTGTTCCCACGAAATAACAATTGTTATATCGTGGGAACGAATCGTTATTTCGTGGGAACGAATTGTTAAATTGAGGGAACGAATTGTTAAGTGTTGAATTGAGTGAACGAACTGTTATTTCAATGGAACGGTTCTGGTGTGGTGAGGAGCTGGCATCAGATCAGGATTGTTCTGATTTCAGGGCTGAATATATATTTTTATTATTGTACATATTCAGTTCTGATTTTGGGAGTTTCCCCCCATTTGTACATGTACTTGAACCCCGCCGTATCGGATGTGACCGTGGCACATATTTTTTCCAGAACCGTACGATTCTTCCCCGATGTCGGGGACGCCGCGAAGCCGTACGATTACCTCCATAGCACAGCGACCGGTGTATTAGTGACAAGATAAACTTTCAAAATAAAGTTTGTTACAAAGTAGCATGCAGTAACATTTTGTTCATTATATATTCCAACTAATGACGTCACTCTTTTAGCATATGACGTCATGCACAGGATATGGCATAAATACATTTTCGTCAATTTGCGCCTGTTACTAGACGAAAATGTGTTTGTGCGATAGCTTTAAATATAGTTGCGTTATATATCGTTAGGAAACCGGTACATTTTTCGACATAAAACCTTTTACGCCGGCCCGGAGTACATCACCAGTGAACTATGCAGTGTTAGTGCGCTACATAAGGATTTATGTGAGACAGATAAGAAGACGAATAGACAGACGGACCAACGGCCATAATGACAAACCGTCATCCAATGAAAGAGCAGTTACAGTCACGTGTGTCTATAGTAATCGTGTTTCCGGTGTTGTCGTCGTCATCGTCGTCCTAGTGTCGTCGTCCGCGTCCAAAATGTTAAAAATTCTGTACACGTTTTTTCATCATCATATAACTTTAATATTTATTTAATTTATATATAAATAATGGATTTCTTCGATATTTGGACACACGATACACTTAAGCATTTGGAACACACTTATCCCCCCATTAAGTAAACATGACCTTCACATTTTTGACCTGCACATTGTTGCGGAAGGACTTAGCCATTTTTATGTCTTTGAAAGTTTGTAGAAGTTTCTTCATCATAGTATAACTTTAATATTACTTGACGGATTGCTTCACTTGATACAAGCGAGCATTTGGAACATTGACATGTGTCGTGTTTAAAATATAATTGTCAATACACATTCCCAAACATTATAGCCGCACTATTTTAAATCATTTAAAGTAACTAAAACATGAACTTTATATATGTATACGTTGGCATGCGTCTGATGATGTGATAACCTGGCACCAGATCAGGTTATTGTAATGTCAAGGCTGAATTATTTTTTCTGTAAATGTTCAGTTCTGAAAAGTTCAGTTCTGAAAATGTCATCAATTACCTTTTGTATAGTAAGGGTCGCGGGCCATGACATAAGCTAGCCGAAATGACTTAAGCACCATTTATACGATAACAGTTAGACTAGCCGAAAATGTCATAAGAGCCAGTTGTAAAGTCAGAGTCACTGGTCATGAGCTAGTCTGGCTGAAAGTGTCATATGGGACATGTTTGTGGTATCAGTTACATGATTATACAGGGGCGGATCCAGCATTTGGGGAACGGGGGGGGGGTTGTCTAGTTGCGAAGGTAACTCTTGCAATCTACTCCCGTACCGTCCGTAGCTAGCTCTTCGAAATGCACTTTCCTGTATTTTACGGCATTTAAATTCAGACTCCAACTGGTGGTAAACTGTGATCTATGTAAACTCCGTAGCTGGGGGGGGGGGGGGGCGGGGGGGTGTCCGGGGTTGCACCTCCCCCCCCCCACCCCACCCCCCTCCCCCCCCCCCCCCGTTCAGCTACGGAGTTGACATAGATCACATCTATATCCGCCTCTGTTATAAATATAAATGCGCTTTGAAAGCATGGCACTACTAAATCACTGAAATCCATCACAAATTAAACACACTTATATATTATGTGGTATGGGGCGGGAGAATTGTTTTCTTTTGATTGTTGTTCTTTTTAGTTGGCTTTGTTTGCAAATAACATATAACATATACCAGTGGGCCAATAACAGTCAACAATAAATATGTTGTCAATATAACAGTTAACAAAATGGGTCACTAACGGTTAACATAAACTATTTTGTCAATATAACAGATAACAAAAACATGTCAATAACAGGCTAACAGTTTAACCCATACACCCCAGCCTCCATATCTTGTATTTTCTGGGTGTTCGGTTAAGATATGTTTTCGGATAGTCGTGTTCGTAGTTGCGGGCAGCAACTCTGCAAAACTCCAATGGGAGTTTTTGCAGAGTTACTGCCCGCAACTGCTATTGCCGATTACTCGGAAATATTCCACTCAAAGACAGAAACTAAGGCTGCAGTCACTTCTGAAAACTCCGCCATCGAGGAGCCAAGTATTCAACCAAAAGGACATAACTCTGACACGTTTTTTGAAAAATGTAAAGCCGGAGTTATCTTCATGGCTAAGGAACTGAGATTAAAACATAACTTAATTTAAGATATATTATTGTGTTTCTTCCATTAATGTACTTAATAATTGTGTTAATGGATTAAATGTCCTACCCAGTGGCGGATTCAGGAGGGGCCCGGGGGCCCGGCCCCCCCCCCCCCCCCCCCCCCCCGGGCCCCCCCCCCCCCCCCCCCTTTTCAGAAACCCGATTTATTTTTTGATTTTATTTTTTTTTTTTTACGAAATATTGAGCGTAGAATGCAGGAAATGGCTTCCTCAATTCAAAAATGTTCAGGGGGGGGGGCATGCCCCGGACCCTCCTAGCCAACTTCGTCGCACCGCTCAGTCGACAAACGACCATACTTCGTTCAAGTGAAATCCTGAATCCGCCACTGCTACCTAATAATTAAATCCATGCTTAATTCTTACACATTTGCCCTTCCTATCGGTGCTAGTGAAGCATCTGATAATCTACATAGGGTGGCATGGCAAATTATAGTTGCGGGCAGTATCTCTGCAAACCTCCCACACCGTCGGGATTCATGTAGAGTTATTACCCACAACTAGGCAAATCATAACCGCAGAACCGTTGTTGTGCACATATTACCGTGACTTGTTCATTTAAACATGAACCGCACTTGTAATAACCGCTTCCCACCACGAGATATTTTATTGGATGTATTCGGCAAAACGATTCAAATTGCAGACCCATCACAACGGGTTGTCTTCTCGAGATCAATGACATACCGATCTTTCGCACATCATGTCCTCGTTTTCTTTTTCTTATCCGTATCTGTATAGAGATTTCTGTTGAACGGATGTAACCATAAATCAATCAATCAACCAATTAACCAATTAATCAATAATTTCAATCAATCACTAATCACTCAAGCAATTCGTCAATCAATCACCCAATCAATAGTTTATTTATAGATATGTTTTCTTATTATTTCAGGGCCCAGATAGCCAGGTTCCTACATAGGCAGCGGTATGGGTTTGTATTTGGGTGTAACATGTTCACCGCGCTATTAATAGAAATAATTATGACCGTCATTGTTGTGGACAAGGCGGGGCTCGGCGTCGATGTTCAGACACAGGTAATATGTCGCTGTGGCTGAATAAATGGGGGTTATGGGTTTTGCGATCAGTATAGATCCAGATCAGCCTGTGCATCCGCACAGTCTGATCAGGATCTGCACTGTTCGCCATGCTATCCGTAAAACACATGGCATGCTTCTAACAAGACATACATATCGTTACCAGGCTACATGAGTGTGTTATTTGATCAGGAGCTACATTGGTCGTAAATCCCATAACCACATTTCTCCAGTCACATGCATATGATGATAGCACCCCTCTAAACCGGGCATTATGTGTCTAAGGCAGATAATAGGACCCCTGTTAACCGGGCACCTGCAAACCCGTCACTATTACATGTATTTATGGCTTGCACTGTCATTTCACAGGTTTAAGTCAGGGACCAAAGTCTATGAAAGCATTACATATTCATGAAGATAAAAGTATCAGTAATTTAAAGAAATAAATTAAAGATTGTTGTATGTCTGCTCTCAGTTATGAAGGATTAATACGCAAGCTTCAGCGATTTGACGTCAAACTAGTTATGTACGTTGATGATTTCATTTTATTCGCACCAGCCGAGAAGATTAATGAACATAAAGACATACTGTTATAAGTGTTACAACAGTTAGGCTGGCATATTAATAGTGAAAAATCTCTTGTTAATCCAGTACACTCCACAGGTTGAAGTAACGGACCGAGGTATATAAATACATTAAATATGCCTAAAAGCATCAATAAATGGAAAAATAATATGCTAACAAAAATTCACTCCCTATATATAGACGTATTGTTTAGCTTATTTTGTTTTCATTTATTGATGCTTTTATGCATATTTAATGTATTTATAGACCTCGGTCCGTTACTTCAACCTGTGGTATACTCATATAACACTTCCTGATCGCGTGTTGTCTAGTTGAGTCATTTAGGGAAACCCGAAATACCAGTCAAACTGAACAGGCGTATTTGGTCACTATTTTCTGCTTTCTCTTCGGATTTATTGAAACATGTAAGTAAATATATAATTATGTTCGTCCGTATGATTGTACAATTAAGGTGGGTGAGCGGTATATACATACAGTGTGTTTTTGATTTTGCATTGAATTGGAAAGCGAGACTGTATTGTAACAACATTTTATGACAACAACAAAATAGTAAAAATTGTAAGATGAAGAGGCCTATTGATTTTCCGATGACTTATCTCCCCTTGGCGGCCATTTTTATTGTTCGCACTCTGTATCCTTGTCCACGCAATAACTCAAGTTCTACTTCACCGCTCGCAACCAAATTCGGTCCACGTTTGACTGTTGACACACCTTTCCCTGTTAAACACATACATTGACTCTACAACATATTTAAATTTAAGTAAGTTTTCATTAATAAGAAAAAAGTCGCCCTTCCCAATTTTGTTATTTAATGAAATTCGCCTGGTGGCGGTACCACTGGCTATCCATGGTATTGTTGCTCTCCGAGCAATTAGCAAGAAAAGCGAAGACAACACACTTCTGAAAATTATATTAAACCAAACTGTAAAATATGTCGGTTTTCTGGAAAGTTTTGTGCCTGCTTAATATACAAAATATGTCAAGGATAAATAGTTTTCGCCTTTCTGTCCGTCTATCCGTCCCTCTGTCCATCTGTAACATAAACTTAACATTTATTATTATGTCTAGGACAGTGAAGTAAGTATCTAGGAAATGTAAAATGTATGTTTTGTATTTTATTATTTGAATTATTTATTAAAAGAATACAAAATTGGCATGATTTGTTGTGTATATATTCAGATAATGGTACTCGTTTAATCCAAAACCATGTACATTGTTGGGTCTGATTTGAAAATATGGTCTTTAAAGATGTATGAATTTTCATACATTCCTACAAAATAAAGTACCAATAATGGAAATCCGTTGTATCCAAAACACAGATTTATGCTGCATAAAAGGGAATTTCTGGGAAAATCCCTTTTTATTTGGGAAAGCGTAATGTGTAAACGTTTTGGTACCATATCCCGGTAGGTTATCGTCATTATTAGCCGATCTATAAATAGATCGGCTATATATTGGTTATCCATCGGTTTGTGAAAAAGTTTGTAACCACCCTTTTCTCCTATATTCGGTAATCTACAAAGGCGAAATTTGTTGTATCACTTCCAAATTATATCAACGCGATAATTTTTCATTTTTGGCCATTATCTCTGTTTAAAACTTTAAATAAGCGAAATAACACCTTTTTTAATAAATTAACGTAAATAACTACAAGAGTTCGGCGGTATGAATAAAGTTTTGACGTCACAAACCGGAAGCTCCGCCATGTTCCAATATCTCGATACACAAATCAAAACACGCTCGAAGTTTGACCTAAATTCAGTTAGTTAGTGGGTGTGGAGTGTTCTATGTACGGATATAGTCATCGTAAAGATCGCGAAAGGACACTGGAATAGTATAGATTGCCTGCAGTAATCACAAATCAAGGTGTGGAATGCGAGAAACTGAGTTCGGATCGGACACGTAAGCTGGTGTAATCATTATATTGTGTGTGAACCCCACCCAGAGCTTCTGCTCCAGATAAGCTGCGTATTTGCGTAAATACCCAATTAAAATTGCCAAAAACCCAATTGAAATCAGAAGTAGTGAGTATCAAAAAGCAATGAGAACAATTGTGGTACCTAACTTTATCATGCTGCAGAAAACAATAAACAGACCACAATATAGCATAATTTTCTTATTTGTCCATGAAAACACATCCAAGGAGACACTTCTAATGAAATGCCAAGATATGTTTTCATTTCGAAACAAACTATTCAATAATTGCTGTCTGTTGATGTGTAAACAGTAGTGTGATTTAATTTTACCCAAATAAAATTTTGAAATACCCAATTGCTTCAGAACTGATGGAGTGACAATGCTCAATTACTAATTCCAGAGCTCCAGATAGGTGCGTATTGACGTATTTTACGCAATTATTTTAGCTGAATTGATTATCAAAAGTGGGAGTACACAGTATGCACAACAATGTGAAAATACGCATTGATTTTCAAATTGAATAGTGAAAATACTGTCATAATGTTAAAATTCACTTAGTTGAGCTTTGTTGCAGCTCAAATAAGTGAATGTTTAAATTTGTTATATTTTTTTATAATTTTTTCCCTATTTAGTAATGAAGAAAATCAATAATCCATCTGTAAAAGTAAAATACGCAATGATTTTGAAATCAGGGGGTGTAGCACGCTTTAGACACAAAACTTATCTGGAGCTCTGTAATTCCTTATCTGGAGCCATGTGGCCACCCACTGAATTATAATGTTTGACACCCGTGTTTTCACAGACAATAAAAAATTGCAGTTTGTGTGAAATTTCATGAAAAATGTTTACAGATTTTGCGATATTTACTTTAAATCATGCCAAACGTTGATGCAATTCTCAGAGCAAATGCAGAATGTCACCATGTTGTCACCATTCAATGTTATTTATGAAAGATATTGTAAAATTTGTAAATATTTTTCATCAGAGTGCTCACATGTTTGTACATGCAAAATCACATGGCGCATGTCATATATATATAAAAGTTGTCATAAATTGTCAATATTTCAGTGATATTTCATATGAATTAGAGTACACCTTTCTTTTTTATTTCTCCTCAAAAGTGCATGTAAATGTTGTGACCACTCATCTGAACTGTCTCCGCAAGAATGTTCAGATAGTGTATGCAACATATACTTCCGAGAAGAAATAATAAAAATAAGTTATTATATTGTAATTAAATGTGCAAAGTTACAATATACGACAAGTACACATGTATTTATTTGTTTTTAATATATATCATGTATATGTTTCAGGAAAGAAGGCAGAGTTGTATGACCATCTTAACCCAAACTGGGCATCATCAGTTAATCTGGGCGGACAAAAGCGAGCACCATCTACATCAAGATATGATCGGCAGCAGGAAAAGAAGAGAATGAAGCCAGCTGAATCCACAACTATTGTTGGACCTGATCACACTGAGACGGGTATGAATATGGGTGACAGCGTTGATGAAGACGGCGTTCAGTCACAGACTGATGTTGATAGTCTACTCATGGAGGCTATGTCGCTGGAGCTGCAGGAACTGCGTACAAAGAATGGGGAGCTTAAGGAAAAAGTGGCCCATTTGGAAACTAAATTCACTGCAAGTTATTTTAAGGGTAGTGACGAGAAGGTGAAACATTTAACAGGATTACCATCATTCACAGTTCTATCTATATTGTTTAATTTTCTGGAGCCTCACCTGCCATCCAGTCTGGTCATGCCCAAGTTCAAGGTAATGATATTGACATTAGTGAAATTGCGACTAAATTTGTCAAATATTTTCTTATGTATGTATTTGACACTACTCAATCAACAACATGTAGACCTTTTTACACGGACAATTGACTGTATGTACAAGCGGCTAAAGAAACTCATTGAGAAAAACCATGCCAATGGAATTTAGAAAGTACTTCGGCCACAGGTGTACAGTGATAATTGATTGTTTTGAGGTATTTATTGAGAAACCAAATGGTTTGAAAGCCAGAGCAGAAACCTGGTCTTCATACAAACACCACCACACTGTGAAATTTCTAATTAGAATTACTTCTCATAGCAGTGTGTCCTTCATATCGAACGCATGGGGTGGTCGTGTGAGTGACAAGTTTGTGACAGAGAACAGTGACTTCCTGTCCAAGTGATTACCTGGGGATTTAGTGTTGGCGAACAGAGGATTTGATGTCTAGGACAGTGTTGGCTCGGTAGCTGCAGAAGTGAAGATTCACTTATTTCGCCATCAAACATTTACTTTTCTATTGATTGCAAGGAAATAGCGATTCTGCGATCTCGGTCGGCTGCCAGCATGGTACCGGTAAACAGGTTGTCTATCGGTCGGTATAGACGACTATACCGACTGACAGCCGACCTGTTTATCTGTACCATGCCAGCAGCCGACCGAAATCGCTGAATTGGTATTCCTGGGCCAGGAGTGTGGAATTTCTTCATCAGATTTGCTGGCACCTTTTGAAATTAAAAATCGTATACATATCCCAATTCAAAACCAATTTTTAAATAGAAGCTAAACATGTTACTTTATCATTTATTCCATTATCATGATTATCACATAAAGCATGTAATAATAAAGTATAAACACTCATAGTAAGCATGATATTACTTCCTTTCAATGGTAATATGACCAGTGTAGGCACAGATCAGCCTGCACATTCACATACAGGAGTGTGCTAGCAGATTAATATCCAGATTGATCAAACCCCATAAGGCCTTTTTCTCAAGCCACGGTCACATATACTTTTCTATATTTGTGATGCACCGTTAGAGAAACAGTCCACTTACTTCACTGGTGCTGCACTCCGTGCCGATGGAAATATTTCAAGACAATCCACTTGAAAGATACAATACGCGACATTAATTGTAAAAAAATGTTTCAAGACGAGTAGTAATTTTATTGATTTTTTAACACTCGTCTAGAAACATTTTATAATGGTGCATATTGTATTTTTCCAAGTGGATTGTCTTACATTTTCCACCGACGCGGAGTGCAGCACCAGTGTAATACTGATAATTAAGATGTGCCATGTGTTTTGTACCTACAGAAATGGGCGTAATTTCATAAAGAAATTACAAAATTTACGATATTTTCCTGGAGTGACACCGAAGGTTGTCGACATTTTCGGAGCAAATGCGAAATTCTATTCCACATTTGCTTTGAGAATTTCATCAACTTTCAGCATATTTATTAAATTGCGCACCTGTTTGTAGGTACAACATCACATGGTGCGTCTCGATTATACAGACAGTATATCTGCATTGGCAATATATACATTGAAGTTCACATACAGTACTTGCACACCAAATTAATCACCTTTTTACACGCTTTTTTTTCTTAAATTCTGGCATCTTTCTACAGTCTGGGCAATAGTATATATATAAGATTCCGGCACCTCGTGTTAATTTATGGCACCCGGTGTTTTTATAAACTTGAATGTATAAGGTTTCCAAAAAATCCGGGTGCCATTTTTTTAGACCAAGTTTAAGGTCATTTCAAGGTCATTGAACTTTATGCTTGACGGAAGTCGAAAATTGCCAATATATGAGCCAATACGTAGGTCATGGTCCTTAACTTGGAAATTGGTGTAAGTTGTTCAAAAACATTTCAGATGGATATATTAAAGAAATTACGTAAACTACACTAATATTCAGTATATTATTATCATATTTTCAAAATGCCCGCCAAAATTCGGGTATTTATGAGATTTCGGATGACTTGCTACATATTTGTGTAATGCTAAGCGCCTTCACCTATAGTCAAAGGTTAATTCTTTCAACTGGAATAATATTTCAGTTAATATACTCCATTGTCAGAAAACTCAAAATGGCCTCCTAGTAAACGGCAAATCCATAGTAATTTACTAAATATAACTGGGACAATTTGGTTGGGGAGGAAATCAACAATTCTCTCACTTTTCCCTGAGATTCTGTAACTACTAAAATGTGGACATATATTGAACCCTGATTTAATCGGCTAATAACATCATGCTCTGCATGACTTTTCATATTTATGCCCCCGCCACCGAATGGTGAGGGGGGCACATAGTGTTACCGGCGTCCGTACGTACGTCACGTACGTATCGTACGTAACGTACATCCGTACGTCCGTACGTATGTACGAAACCTTAACGCTGGGTAAATGCCTTATAATTTCTGTTTCCTTGCTCGGATCTGCTTCACATTTCACACACGCATGTTCCTCTGCCACCCTGTGACAAATCCACATTCGTACCGCCCCCGCCAAACCCAGGGTCAAGGTCACAGACTTGTGCGTTCGAAACCTTAACGCTGGGTAAATGCCTTATAATTTCTGTTTCCTTGCTCGGATCTGCTTCACATTTCACACACGCATTGCTCCAATGGTCCTCTGCCACCCTGTGACAAATCCACATTCCTGCCGCCCCCGTCAAACCCAGGGTCAAGGTCACATACTTGGTGCGTTCGAAACCTTAACGCTGGGTAAATGCCTTATAATTTCTGTTTCCTTGCTCGGATCTGCTTCACATTTCACACACGTATTGCTCCAATGGTCCTCTGCCACCCTGTGACAAATCCACATTCGTGCCGCCCCCGCCAAACCCAGGGTCAAGGTCACATACTTGTGCGTTCGAAACCTTAACGCTGGGTAAATGCCTTATAATTTCTGTTTCCTTGCTTGGATCTACTTCACATTTCACACACGCATTGCTCCAATGGTCCTCTGCCACCCTGTGACAAATCCACATTCGTGCCGCCCCCGTCAAGCCCAGGGTCAAGTTCACAGACTTGATGCGTTCGAAACCTTAACGCTGGGTAAATGCCTTATAATTTCTGTTTCCTTGCTCGGATCTGCTTCACATTTGACACACGCATTGCTCCAATGGTCCTCTGCCACCCTGTGACAAATCCACATTCGTGCCACCCCGGCCAAGCCCAGGGTCAAGGTCACAGACATGGTGCGTTCGAAACCTTAACGCTGGGTAAATGCCTTATAATTTCTGTTTCCTTGCTCGGATCTGCTTCACATTTCACACACGCATTGCTCCAATGGTCCTCTGCCACCCTGTGACAAATCCACATTCGTGCCGCCCCCGTCAAGCCCAGGGTCAAGGTCACAAACTTGATGCGTTCGAAACCTTAACGCTGGGTAAATGCCTTATAATTTCTGTTTCCTTGCTCGGATCTGCTTCACATTTCACACACGCATTGCTCCAATGGTCCTCTGCCACCCTGTGACAAATCCACATTCGTGCCGCCCCCGTCAAGCCCAGGGTCAAGGTCACAAACTTGATGCGTTCGAAACCTTAACGCTGGGTAAATGCCTTATAATTTCTGTTTCCTTGCTCGGATCTGCTTCACATTTCACACACGCATTGCTCCAATGGTCCTCTGCCACCCTGTGATAAATCCACATTCGTGCCACCCCGGCCAAGCCCAGGGTCAAGGTCACAGACTTGGTGCGTTCGAAACCTTAACGCTGGGTAAATGCCTTATAATTTCTGTTTCCTTGCTCGGATCTGCTTCACATTTCACACCGCATTGCTCCAATGGTCCTCTGCCACCCTGTGACAAATCAACATTCGTGCCGCCCACGCCAAACCCAGGGTCAAGGTTACAGACTTGGTGCGTTCGAAACCTTAATGCTGGGTAAATGCCTTATAATTTATGTTTCCTTGCTCGGATCTGCTTGACATTTCACACACGCATTGCTCCAATGGTCCTCTGCCACCTAAGCCCAAGGTCAAGGTCACAAACACTCGGGTAAATGGCTTATTATGCCCCCGCAACCGAATGGTGAGTGGGGCATATAGTGTTACCGGCGTCCGTCCGTACTCGGGTAAATGGCTTGTAATCAAATATGCCTCGTTTTCTTTGGCTGCCAGCGGGGGCATTCGTGTGCCGACAGGCCACATTTCTAGTTTGTATTAGCTACACAGGTTGCACTATATTGTTACACCACGATGAACGGTAAACAATTGCGTAATTGCATTTACATTTCGCGCACTAAAATAAAGGAAAAAACTGAACTCCTGTGCGAACATATTTGGTTTATGAGAATTGTCTACTTTGCATTACATTCTCCACATGTTCGAGGCCGTTGTATTTATACATGCAAGAAAGAGTGCTGAATATTGTCAACTGCAGTAATGCACTAGTAGATTGTTGGGTACATGCACTGTGCAATAGTGTGTAAATGTTATGTAAATATAAAGTTACTGTATCAAGGTGTATGATCACGTGGTACTAACAACAACAACAAGTAACAATTCAAAGTACTTATTCGTGCATAGTGTCCTTATTACGTAACGGATTTTGATGTAATATGGCGCGTCAAACGTGTCTTGTTAAGCTGCATTTGGTGGTCTCTATACTTTGGCCCAAACTTCTGTCGTTTTTGCGAAGAATCGATTTCCGTGTCAGTAGACACGGAAATCGATTCTTCGCAAAAACGACGTAAGCTGCATTTGGTGGCCTCTTTATTTTCGCCCAAACTTCTGTCGCTTTTGCGAAGAATCGATTTCCGTGTCTCCGACACGGAAATCGATTGTTCGCAAAAACGACATAAGTCTATGCCAAACTCTCTAGACCACCAAATGCAGCTCATGAAAACGCGTTTGCTGCGCCATATTTCATCAAAATCCGTTGCATATTAAGGAAACTATCAAATACTACTTACTTTGGAATGGGCGACGTTGTCGTTGTTGTAACCACGTGATCATGCACCTTGTGTATGGTTCAGAAATAATCTATTTGTTGATACAAACAATTATACAACCGGGGTTCGTGTCCCGTGGTGATGCTTTCTACTACTTGCGTGACGACCAGCATCCCCTTACACATGTGCTAGCCGGGAAGGGGTTACCCCATTACACGTGTCTACATACACGTGTCTTGTAATGAAACATACTAAGCTTATAATTAACTCTTAGAAAGCCCAAACCAGAGATTATCATCTGCTTTTTTTATTTTGGAGATATGTTTTAACAATGAACATGTTGGACAGCACATGATAATTGTCTACATTGGAGACAATTATCAGGTGCTTACAAAATGGTTTTCATTACGAACAAGAAACTGTGGCCTGTCGGCACACGAATGCCCCCGGGTGGCAGAGTCATTTTCGAAACTCCGGCGAACTTCTTAATGTGCCGGACGGACACACGGACACACAGTCCAAACACTATATGCCACCGGCTCTACCAAGACCAGTGGAAAACTGAAAATAAACGGCAGACGACAAAATGGAATTCAACATTGTAATGGTTAGTCATGCATACATAGATGAATACCCTGACTGGCACTCGGGTATGGAAGGGGATATCCGCCACTACATTGCATGCTGCTTCATGACAATGCAGTCGACCATTGTTACATGTCATCCTGCACTGCGGCTACTCGTTACTGCTTAATGACAACTCCATCGTACATTATTTCATTTCACATTGCAAACCTCGATTGGCTATTTGACATTGTTACATGTCATCCTGCATATTGGCTATACAATACTGCTTAATGACAACTCCATCTTGCATTATTACATTGCATATTGCATACCTCGATTGGCTATTTCACATTGTTACATGCCATATTCTGTCATGTGTCATTCTGCTTACTGCTTGCTGTGATGCGTATATGACTATATGAATTCCGCCGAATGACGCATGCAAGCACGCAGAATGGCCCATATCAGAATAAGAATTGGCCGAATGAGGGATGCCAGCATCGCAGTAAGCAGTAGGCCGAATGAAACTTGGCAAAATGTGCAACGCCCTCTGTTGTCATAATGGGAACGCTTCAATTATGACGCCAGGTGGCACTGCAAAATAAGTACAGTAGATACTGTGTGGCACTGCCCGAACGTTATCACGGTGATTCGCCGTGGTCGTTCACGGGGGATCACCGCGATTGCGTATCTACCTGGCGGAATTCATATAGTCATATACGCATCCCAGCGATTCTACTCATACGTTATTTAGTTTTGCTTAGGATCAACCCTACATACAAGTATTAAGATGATCGTACCTACATGTATACAGTGGGGTCAGCGTGTAAGTCCACAAACGAACGAACACGACAGGTTGGAACCAACCTGTCGTGTTCGTTCGTGTGTGCACCTACACGCTGACCCCATTGTACATACTGTAAGGTGGGCGTCATTTGCGTGATGAATTTCATATGCGTTCTATATTTATGGTGCAATTCCTTTGTTATATGGGACTTTCTTACTAGTTTTCACTGTTTCCGATATGACTTGTGACGTAATGTTTGTCATACATCTATATAGTATGGTCACCTTTTAACTCGTTTGTTTATATTTTCAGAGAATATGACACTACAGTAATACGTTAATCTAGTTGACGGAACGAACGTTTCTTTTTGATTCCTGATGCGTAAAGAAGACAAATGATAGTTGGTAACGACACGTGTGTATACATGTAAATTAGAACACCACGTCCGTCTCCACTGAACTGTTTTGTTACGTGGCAACACTTGCAGGTATGCGAGGCAGTCTGCTTTATTGTGCATGTCCCACATGAAAATCCAGTAGTTTCTGATCAAATTTCGCGCCTGTTTAGGCTAATAATTAACGATATACAATGTATGTTGCTTTAGAAACATGACGGGCGTTTCATTCATGGAATAGCGAACGGTGTAGACCCTGATCAGACTACACGGATGTGCCTACTACGCTGGTGGCATACCCCACAAGCCACGTTTTTCCAGTATCATCCACAAATACAGTTGATATGCAAACACTGAATAAGGTGCGAAATTTGATCAGAAACTACACTATAGTCATAAATCGCATAAGCCCAATGTTGCCAATCAGTCACATTTATGTTCCTATTTTTGTTTGTAATACCTGTTTAAATCACTAACCAACTAACTAATATTTAACATCAATGTATGTCCAAACATGATTCCGTGGTGTAAGAGTCATGTCAGTTATGTTCATTGCACGTGCCGCAGTTATGGTATAATTCAGAGAGTCTGTTAAGTTGACATATTTTTGGTACATTAACATAGTGACAATTAACCTGCCAATAGGAACAGTTAGTAACCCTAACTGCATTTTATGAACAAGTTCATAGTGACAAATGCTTGTTTCAGAACGAAAATCGTATGAACGTTTGGAGGCGAAAAAAACGTGTAGAGCATTTTATTTTGAAATTAGTCTGAGAATATAATTGACAAGTTTTGTAAGTGCGTTTTATGCTTTCATAGTGAAGTTTATGAACATTTTCATAGCTACTAATGTTTGTTTCAGAACCGAAATATTATGCAACTTTTCATAGCGACTAATTTCTACAATATGTGGGAGCGATGGTACGTATTTTCATAGCTACTTCAATATGTGAGAGAGACGGTTTATGAAATTGTTCATAGTGTGAGGCATATTACATTTAATTAGAAGGATAGTACGGTTTATGAACGTTTCATCATGACTATTGTTTGTCTGAGAACAGAATGTTATGACATTTTTCATAGTGACTTTAATATGTGAGTAACAACGGTGGTTGAACTGGTGATTACTGAGCAATTCTTATGAACATATTCATAATGCTTGAAGGCAAAGGAGAGTGTAGAAAGATGCACTCAGTAGTCGGCTAATAAAACCTGGTAAAATATAGAGAATATTAGTATAGTGTCATGAACGTGAATAAATATCTGTCGAGGCTGAGAAATCAGGATGGGCGAGGCTTGCCGAGCACATCCTGATTTCGAGCCGAGTCAGATATTTATTCACGTTCATGACACTATAATAATATTCTATTTATCCCGTTAACCACATCAAAGTTGTTCAAATGTCTCTAAAAATGCATTTGTGGCCTCATAAGTTTGTCTTCTGACATGGTTGACGGGATAAATTATGATAATTTTCATAGTCAAGTCCAGTCTGAATTTTTCATAACCTCCTTATGTATATGGGGTAGTTATTTTGAGCAACTGGAATTGCTCAAACAGAACTGGAGCCTGTGATAATGACATTTTACTTGCACAGACGTCTTTGAACTGCGTTGAATATTCCTGACATTTTGACTGAATATGGGGATGTTAAATAACATGTACAGGTGCGCAGAATTAGCCGACACCGTTGTAACCATCTAAGTCCATGAAGGACAGGCATAATACAGAGTATTCAACAGTCACCAAGTGGCACTCTATTAATAGTGGCGTACGGTCCGTAAAATATAATAGTCACTCTAGAAATAGATACCATATGACATGGATACAAGGAATGCGTCACATAACACAAACAGCAATATAACCCCCCAAGTAATACAGATATCTGGAGATGAAAACGGAAAAGTTGATGAAAAGATACAAGACGCCCTTGGTGTTTATTGGGCGAATTGAACCTCTCACACGAGTATGTGCGTCAAATTTCTCTATAACGGATCATGATCATGGTTTTGGGTCAAGCACAAAGCATTCTAGAACTAAACAAATATATTCCATTACTTTCCGCTTTTCTTTCACAGAAGTTCATATTCGCAGACAATTAACAGGGGAGCGATCCCACCGCCTCCTCCATCACTGCACTCTGGTTCCTATGCATATGACATGTGGCATGTTTGGAATGAATTATAACTGAATACCATATCATCACAGGTTGAAGTAACATACCAAGGCCTATAAATGCATTAGAATATACCTAAAAGTATCAATAAGTGATAACAAAGTAAGTTAAGCTTTTTTGTACTCCCTGTTATAACACATTACCAAGGTGCATATGTTTGTATGGGCCGTACACTGACGGCCTCGCGACAACGGACTCCCACGAAACAATTAACCGATTTATATCATGTTCGCCTATTGCAGAAGTTAGGCAAATGTTAACCCTCCGCAATGATGTATTCTCCGATGCGCTATGTCAGCGCGTTTTCGAGCAATGGATTATTTTGTTCCAACACAGTTCCGCATTTGTCTCTAGCAAGAAGAAATCTGGCACATTTATTTCTTTGACTTTCCTGGTGACGCGTCAGCTGGTAACGTTCCATAGCTTCGCTTACAAGTTAAACAGGTGACTGGCTGGTAACTAGTCAGTGTAATGCGACGGTTACGCGTGACAATCCACGAATCTCAACTAATCATAAGCTTAGCAATGGCGTCATCTGGAAAACCTAGTGGTGCAACGATATACCGGGTATACCGGTATATTGCGATATGTCATCCTGACGATACGTATCGCGGTACGTTTTTCGCGTATCGCAATATTTACACCATATTCTCGGTTGCCATCTTGTGTTAAAATAATTGTGTAAAATTATTCAAAACATAATTTTTAATATGACAGAAATCAATATTTGTAATACACACGCCACAATTAGATAACTAATACATGTAGTGAGTAATCTCGGACGTCCAACACATCTGGAAGTTTTACAGCAAATTCCGTGTGTAAAGTTTGTAAACCGTACTGTTACCTGGGTTCATTTCCCACCCAGTGACCTAAATACGACACCCGATTGTTTGACCAAATTTTCATCACATCAATATGCGAATCACTAAAATCATGCCTACCCGCTGTGACAATAAGTCACGGATCGATAGTTTCAATAATCCCCTAGCCAAACATTGCTTCTGGCTACTATAATTGTCAGTTCAAAACACGTGTTATTCTCGTGGCGAAGTTATTTATACAATACAGCCAATCGCTGGTAAGTAAAGGCAGCCATTAGTGGCATGATTGACATGTTACTGTTGCGAAAGACGTCGGCAATAGATTTATCAGCGATTGATCATGAACGAGGTAGAGTTAACTCCCTCCGAATACTCTCAACCAGACAAGGAAACACATGCAAACACGTGTTTTAACGGGCGCCGGATGCGAGTCGTTTCTGGGTCGGGCTAGTAAAAATGTTAAGCTGGGTCGCCCGGTGGAGAACAAATTTCGTAGTTGTCTACACACATTTTTGTCAGCGTATGACGCTTTGTGGGATACCATTTCCGAAATAAAAATAGCATCCAATCGTTAGCTACGATTGTGGGTATACCCACTGAAAGCGCCACCTGACGAACCGAGTCGTGGCCTACACAGCGGATGATTCCGCCAATTATTGCAACTTTCTTTTTCGCCGAAAAGTGTGAAAGAATTAAATACAAAATCGATATAATCTAATGCAATCCTTTTATGCCGAAAACAAGTATTGTTTATTACATTACTAACTGTTTATTTCAACCAAATATGACTATCTCTATTGTCAGAAAACATTAAAAAGTCTGTAAATATCACGGACAATTTCGGCGATTTCGTACCTACGTAGTTTCGTCCTTTTGCAACTTTTTCCAATCGATGTTAACGTAACACGATTTTTATGATAATTCAGTTTGGTATTAAGTAAATATACAGAATTTATGCACATCCAAGTTCATAAACGATGTTTATGTACACAGTTAAAGAGGTTCAAATGGGTGGTAACAACATATACTTTTGAGATGAAATAAAGATTTTGTTTTCTTCAAATTCTACAATCTATTTTCAAATTCTACAATCTACTACATTTGATCAGCATGTTGATGCCTCTACCCCTCTAATAGATATGCATGATTTTGAAAACATAGAGTTAATGTATACAACTGCGCGATAACTATAAGTAAGAGAAAACATCAGGGAAAATATGATTTTGATCACTTCTCCCTAATTTCCTCTCGTCCAGAAATAATCATTAATGTCAACCGTTTCTGGGCAAAATCCTGACCCACACAGAGTTTTCATGTGTTCTAATGACAATAATAAACAATAAAGATTGTTCTTTATCTCCTGTTTGTTTTTATTATTATTTGTTCATACATGGTATAATATCGCAATACGTATTGCAATATGGGTTTGTTGTATCGCAATATATCGCAATACGGGTTTGACCGTATCGTTGCACGTCTAGGAAAACCCATCGACAATTATACAATATGGCTTCCCGAGAAATGATAGCATGTTGGTGCGATAGAATTGTCTGTCGTGACGCATTGGACTGGTGTAAATGTAGGTTTGATCAAGTTTTTTCGATGCAAACTGTTTCTTAATGGGCCCGGACGACGTAAACGTGTAGTTTGAAGCAGATTTTTGCGCTGTCATATAGACGTATATGCCGGAAAAATGTTACCGAAGTATTATGACTAAAAATAAATGCGGAATTGCGTTGAACAAAATAATATGTAGCTCGAACACGTGTTGACATAGCGCATCGGGGAATATATCGTTGCTGAGGGCTAATATGTGCGTAACTTCTGCAACTGGCGGAAATTATAGAAATCGGTTGACTGTTTCGTGAGAGTCCGTTGTCTCGATGCCGTCCGAGTCCGGATCATTAAAAGCATAGCCTTATTAGGCACATTGTATTGTTGTTGTTTTTCAAGTGATTTCTTACCACCTATTGAAACGTTTAGGTATATTTAATGTATTTATAGACCTTGATCCGTTACTTCAACCTGTGCATATCATATATGTGCGTCCATGTTTTACCCAAGTAAAACGGTATAATGGTCACTCGTTTGTGAAAATAACTTTCAATATGGTAAAGTAAATCTTCACTTATTGTACTTATGGATGAACCAAACTCTGATGGATGCTGATATACTCATTCACTCAACGCGCTTCTAGAAATCTGCCACTTCTAGAAATCTGCCACATAATAATACATAGGTTACGCTTATCTACATGTACCTCTGATTCCTAATATTGTCCTCAGTAAGTATTTCATCCGTGTCGGGGGCTTGATTTCCAGTATTACCAATTAGGAGATAACTGTATTGAAAATTTGTAGTTTGGGGAGATACTCGGTGGACTTACGATTGGAAACTTCGATTTACGGCGACGCCGCAGGTGGAGACGTAAATCGAAGTTTCCAACCGTACATACACCGAGTATCTCCCCAAATTACAAATTTCAATATTGTTATCTCTATTCTAATGTACGACCATCATTTCTGACTCATTTTCCTAATTTCTGAACCAAATACCAATCCATATAGGCATACCCATTATAACCCTCACTATATTGGCCGATTTACACATTGGCTGCAACCGTGACAACTGCCATAAACATACTACACGAAAAGAAATAGTGCAAAGCAAATACGTAAACTAATGAAGAATTGTATTTACAAACTTTTATTTCATCTATATATTCTTTATCATCCACCAGTGATTATATTATCTTACTATTGTTCAGCACTACCTTGAATATTAGAATAACTGTCCAATGACCTACATTGCTGGGAATTCCCATTCAAAGTTATTCAAAAATAACCGACATCACTGATACTTGCTTGTCGAGCTTGACATTTTGCAGTTTTATAAGTGGATCACTTAATGATTGTAATAGTTATGGTTGTGTATATTAACAGTGCAATTTTGGAAATGATATGGCGATGGTTGTTGGTAAACCGCTGAGGTCGTAGTCTGTACAAGGATGTGATTTTCCACCCTTTCCTGGTGATTGTGGAAGTATGGACGGTTACCCGTTAATTTCACATAGCCAGTGCTTTGACAGGGCACCACATGACCTTGGTGCTGGACATGTAACAGCTGTTGAGTCCCAGAGTTGGGAGGGCTCTCGTCTAATTGATTAGCTCCAGCATTTTGGAGAATAGCCAATATATGACATTTCTGGTTGTCCGAACAATCTCTATTTTATGACTTCACATAACGTTCAGGGTGAAACGGCGCATAGGAATTCATCTAATTATGTAAATGTGATCACATGACATGCTACCTACTTGTAGATCGTGGATTTACTCGACAATTTCATTAAGGTACATAAGAATAAATGTTTTAAAACTTTGATAATATGGGCAGGATTAGCGCATGCGGTTGTGTGGCATAAACTACTATAATTATGTATGTTGCTATCAAGTTTGTTCATGCTCAGCTCTGACCCGGTTTGGAATTCCTACACGTCTCCTAGACTTGTCTGACAAACTTGATATCAACAAAAACTGGAATAGCCTGATATTTGAATATTATTGAAAATGTGTCACCCAAGTCATACACAACTATCTTGCCCAGATCATCAACGTTTCCGAACATCAGTCTGATTCGCTGAGCCTGAGCTGTGACTGAGCCTGAGCTAATCGATCTGCTTCACTTCAAGCACATTATTCAAGTATTTTTAAACTAGAGCACAGACGATGGAGCCCAATCGCAATATACCCACTTTTCCCAATGCTAAGTCGAAAAGGGGGAGCTAATCCATAACCGGGCATCGAATCAAAAATCTGAATTCATTTTGCGCATCTACACACCATATAGAAGGCACACATCAATGTTCAAGTCCCTACCTATTACGGTTAAAATGTTTTACTTCTTACCAGGCAAAATTTGGAAAATTGTAAGTCGAAAATTGGGAGATAATCGATAACCGTGCATCAAATCAAAAATCTAAATTCAGTTTGCGCACAACACACCATAAGTAAGGCACACACCAAGTTCAAGTCCCTACCTATTACGGTTAAAAAGTTTTACTTCTTACAAGAAACGTGACGGTCGGACGGACAGACAGAAGGACGGACACCCATGACGAAAACGATATACCCATTTTTTTATTTTCAAAAAGTGGGTATAATAAAGAAAATAATAAGTATTAGCAAGATAAACGCACGCGGTAGTCGTAGCAACACAACATATGGTGTAACTCTATTTCTAAATTGAGAATTGACACTGAAACACTTTGGGGTCGCATAGAAATTGTTCAGCAATTTAACATCCACAGTGACTGTACAGTGTATGTACTATTCAGTAAAAATAAACTGGGGATTTCTTATTGCATCCATTTGTAAATATGTCGTTATGCCTTTGAAACGCACACTTTATCGAATACCCAAAGACAATTGTGCTGCACTCCGCGCCTGCGTTAAATTTTTCACTTAGAAATATGCGCCGGATTCCTGACGAATTCCCATTCAGCTTCATTCAGAGGATATGGCATAAATACATGTTCGTCTATTAACCGGCGCAAACTATAGACGAAAATGTGAAAATAAAGAGAGCTGAGTGATATATCTTCAGGAAACCGGTGAATTTTTGACGTAAAACATTTTACACCAGTATGGAGTACATCACCGGTGGACTATGCATTGTTAGTGTGCTAGAAAAGGATTTACGTGAAACAGATGAGAAGACGAATAGACAGACGGACCAATGAACATAATTACAAACCGTAATCCAAAGAAAGAGTAGTTACAGTCGTGGTTGTCTATACTCATCGTGTTTCCAGTGTTATCGTCGCTGAAAAAATCAAAAAGTCTGTACACGTTTCTTCATCATCATATAACTTTAACCCTTTCACCCCTAGGTAACTGTAATGGATGTTGATTTGTTCATTTTGCAGCCGATCTAATTGTCACAAAATGATTTTCAGGCTAGTCCATTTATGAAAAGGGGGTATTTTTTGTGCTCAAAAATATAAAAACGTCTCAGAAAATTTGTATAGGTTTCTTGATCACAGTATAACTTTAATATTACTTGACGGATTTCTTCACATGATACATGCGAGAATTTGGAACACCAGCACATGACATTGACATGTGTCGTGTTTAAAATATAATTGCCAATACACATTCCCAAACATTATAGCTGCACTATTTTAAATCATTTAAAGTACCAAAAAACATGAACTACATATATTTACTTTGGCATGCCTGTGTTGTGGTGATAACCTGGCTCCAGATCAGGTTATTCTAATTTCAAGGCTGAAATTATATTTGTTTCTGTAAATGTTCAGTTCTGGAAATGTCATAATTACCTTTTGTATAGTAAGGGTCGCGGCCCATGACATAAGCTAGCCGAAATTACATAAGCACCATTTAAAACGTAAGAGTCATGAGTTAGACTAGCCGAACATGTCATAAGAGCCATTTGTATAGTCAAACTCATTGGTCATGAGCTAGTCTGGCCGGAAATGTCATATGGGACAGTTTTGTGGTATCAGTTACATGTTTATATGTAAACATTCGCTTTGAAAGCATGGCTATACTAGTATAGCATGAACACTACTAAATGACGGAAATCCTTTACAAATTAAATACACTTATACATTATAATGTTTTCTTTTGATTGTTGTTGTTTTTTTGTTGTTTTTTTTATTTTGCAAATAACATATAACAACAGCATAGCGATAACAGTCGGCCAATAACTGTTAACAGTAAATATGTTGTCAATATAACAGTTAATAAAAAAATGTAATTAGCAGGCTAACAGTTTTAACCACCACCCATCCACCCCCGCCGTGTTTGTAGTTGCGGACATTAACATTACAAAACTCCCATACCGTCCACGGACGGTATGGGACTATTGCAGAGTTACTTTTCGCAACAATCGGGTTCTGTGATTATTATGCATTCATTGGGTTTGTATCGTTTTTTCTTAACTTCTAGATCCTCGTCATGGATTGGCGATTACTGACGGCGATTGTTTGCAGCTTTGGCTTCTTCAAAGACATGCGTCCTTCGGAGGCGTACCTGACGTCATACCTGACGGGAGAGTGGAAGAATTTGACGGTGGAGGAGGTCGACAACGAGATATACCCCTGGTGGACGTATTCGTACCTCATATGGCTCGTCCCCGTGTTTATAATCACCGACTACTTTCGCTACAAGCCGATGATCGTCGCAGATGGCGCTGCTTACATCGCCACGTGGGCATTACTTCTTTGGGCGAATGGCGTGCCCGCGATGAAATGCATGCAGGTTACGTACGGCCTTGCAACGGCGGGGGGAAATTGCATATATATCGTACATGTATGTAAAAGTATCGCCTGATCGGTTTAAACTCGTCACTAGTTACATCAGGGCGGCGACGTTAGTAGGTAAATTCGTGGCGTATTTTCTTGGGCAAATGTTTGTTTCTTTCGAAGTGATGGATCTGTTTGGATTAAACATATTTTCATTCGTCAGCGTGTCGATTGCATTTCTTATCTCTCTCTTTCTGCCATCGGCGGATTACTCGGAAATATTCCACTCAAACATGGCAACTGAGGCCGCCATCGAGGATCCAAATATTCAACCAAAGGGACATAACTCGGACACTTTTTACAAGAGATTTAAAGCCGGAGTTATCTTCATGGCAAAGGAATTAAGAGTGGTGTACTCGTCCAAGCAGGTTGTGATTTGGTCGGTGTGGTGGGCATTTGCGTCATGCGGAAATTTTCAAGTGGGCAATTACATACAGAATCTATGGAAGGTTATCTCCCCTCACCGAGAACACCATAAAATATACAACGGCGCCGTTGAGGCAGCTGGAATGCTCTTAAGTAAGTATTTTATATTCAAAATCAACTTTCGTTTTGACCTTTAGCTCTTTGCATGCTAGCGGTGAAAATATCCGCCAAACGAATTAGGAGTATATGTTTTATTTCTCTCTGTAAATATGTCTTGAAATTTCATTCGAATTTGAACTATTTATAGCCCACAAGTTTCCCAGCATGCACAGAGTTAAGCTACCGAGTCTCAGATATGCCTAGGAGGTGATGGCAAATAATAAGCAGAATAAAGAGTAGATTTGCATACCTATAAGTCGACTGGAAAAATTATGTGATTGGTGAACACATGTTTATTATACTGGAAAATAACTAGTTATCGTTCAATATTATAAACTTGTTTTGCAATCGATGGTTACTAAATTACCTTTTTTATTAATTACACTAGCTTCTATAATCGGAACTGCTTTCTAAATGTGGTACAGTATTAGGTCATAGTATTATCATTTCTCAACAAAAAAATAAAGATAATTCACACTGGTTTCCTTACTCGTACATCTATAGTAAAATGTCACATTCTGTCCAGCTAAATTATTGCCCATGCTTATCACAGTTTCTGGTAGCATGTACTTGAATATAACGATCGTTTGTGATCAAATAAAACTGTGTGATTGATATATTTTGTTTATGTCATTTACTGTGTATGAAGCGAAATACGACATATTGGATATTATCTGAGGCATCATCTGACACTCTGTGCGCAATTAAGACATGTAGATTACGGTTCGTCCGCATGTACGACGAGATAATCCGCATGCCTTAGCTCGTGTAGTATCAATCGTACATGCGGACGAGCGTCATCTAACCGTGTT
>CM055278.1:73894796-74127296 GCA_029237695.1 Conchocele bisecta
AGTAAACTCGTTTAATAAATATCATATTAAATCATCAGTCATGTAAGACAGCCTATTTCAAATACACATGTTGTGCCATTTGCTTTTTACATTACCGAGGCTCAAGCATTTAGCACTGCTTGTTCAGCTCCAAATATTAGCCCTGATTTGTTCGTCGTACACACATTTTAGCAATTTTAGCTGTCATATTTTGATGTTGAAATAATTGCGTTTTCTGAACACGAAATGTCTACAAATTATACGTTAGGGAAGTGGAAAATTCTACACACAGAAATGTGTGTGGCTCTCTGATTACAAAAGTGGCCTTTGGACGTTTGCAACCAATCTACCACAAGATCAGCATGCGCAGTACGATCAGGTTGAATAATAATAGTAATAATAATAATAATAATAATAAAAACAAATTATTTTTTTCAGTAAAATTACACAACTGGTATCGATAAAAAATAATTATTTATCTAGGTTTGCGCTAACCCTAACCCCGTAGCTTCAGTGTCCATTTGACTACAAAATGGCAAGTTGGCTACTAATATTTCAGAAATGTACATTTTGACTAAACAAATTATAAATGATTTGAAAAAGTTCTATGTTTTTACAAATATTACAGCAAATGCAAAATAGAATTGTATTTTTTTTTCGCATTATCAGATCATTTCGGCTATTAATTTCAAAATCCTAGCGTCAGCCTAGGATGTACAGAAGAACCATGTGGACAAAATTAAATTTCATTAACCATTTACATTTATGTATTTATCGTCTGTAATGTACTAATTTTAATGCGATTTAGAAACTCGTAACTTTTGATACAATATTCATAGCACAAATATGTAATAAAATAGAGATTTAACTAACTCACGGAACTAACCACAATCCCATTCATTCCCGCAAGCGTTCCTTTAACCCTACGCTGAATTAAATTTTGTCGTCTGCCGGAAATGTTTCACTTAACAATATTTCTGGACAAAAAACTGTTTTGACAGCTCATGATAATCGTTTCCACTGGAGACGATTCTCGTGTGCTGTCAAAACAGGTTTTATTTTTAAGTATTAAAGGTAAAAATGAAAAACAACAGACGACAATTTCCGTCTCCAGCGTAGTGAGGGTTAAAAAGGATATCATACCATTATAAGATCATTGCTGCTATTTTTGTCACTGTCCTAAATATAAACCGATTGCTATTCTTTAAGAAGTTAAGAACTCCAGAAAATCTCTCCAAAGCTGTCAATCAATGTACGACTGTGTGTCGTGGACAGGAAAACACATCTAACATACAAAGGGTGGCGGAGGCGGGTGTTTTGGCGGTGGCGAGGAATAAAATACGTATGGCAAATTATATTTTGAAGATATTTTGCCATTCGTCATACATGTTTGTTTTATTTTATGCAAGGATGTTGTATAGTCTCTGTTTGATGTCATAAAATGAGCATCGGAGTACGGTGTAATAAAACGGCGTATTAAAATTCATAATACATTAGTGTAATAAATATGCAAATATATCTGTACATCATCATACGATTCAGTCGATATGTGCCTGTGCAAGTCTTTATTCAGGGTCTATGGGCTTCGTTAATCCTGACAAACGTTAATATTCTTTACTCCATCTAGGGTATTCAGCCATTACACTGTCTTATGTATGTATATATCTTTTTCTTGATCTTTTCTCTTCATCCTTATCCCCATTTTTCCTTTGATGTTCGCCCGCAAATCCTGCAGGAGTCATTTTCTCACAGTTACCCGGTAAAACACACCACGTGGTTTGTATTACTGTAGCAGTCTGCACATCATTGCAGTTGGATAAAGGTCTACCTAGATGCAAATTCTATATTAAATTGATAATTATTACAAAACAATTCTTCGAACACCAATTGTTACCAGATCGCGGAAACATGCGTGCAAAGATGCACATACACTGGTTAATTTGACGAGGTGTACGTTTACAGTTACACCGGTTTTTCTCACAACACTCTTCCTCCGATTTGTCCTGCTAGCCAGCTCAGAAGGCAAAACAGACCTTTTTCAACACGGTCATGCATAATAAAATTCACAGCTTGTTAGAAGTAGCAATTGGACACGTGTTTATGCCATCTACCCAGTGTCCCATGTGTTTTGACTCCATTGATTTCGATCTATTGTTCATTTACTTCGAATTAATGTCTTTATTTTTTTCTAGAAATAAAAATACAAGATGCTGTGCGTCAATCAAATGTTCCAACATGAAAGAGAGGTGTGTGATTTATGTTATATGTGATATATCATGGTAATATGAGGCTTATTTGGGGGCTTGGACCGGTGTATCTCCTGAACTGCAGTTGTAGAAAAAACGCATGTTTGCTTGATGTAATAGCGTACAGTGTAGACAAATGCTCAGGCTGATCTTGTTCTTCGCTAGCCGCAAATTATGAACCCAGATTTGTTCAGTAGTAAACGCATGAGGTAAGCGATATATATGAAGTAACGTTATCAAAAGGATTGTAATATTTTTTGAATCTGTTACAACGATAGAAAATAGACGTCATGAACATTGGATCCGACCATTGCTTATGTTTTTGTTCAAATGATACTTGTTCACCATTCCTTACATACAAGTTTAGTTTTAGTCAGAAAAAGCTTTCATTCGCTGACATTATACTATTATCAACTGTAAATTGACGTTTTATGCGCTTATGTTTACCTAAGTAATTTGTGTTTTGAATCGACAGTTGACACAATACAAACGTTTCTGAATTTTACGAAATATACAAATAATATTAAGTTACTCCAATTATTTTAATGTCAAATTAGAAAACACATACATGTTTACATACATTATTCATAAAGGCAACGTTGCAACATAACTGGGCTTATCGATTTTTGCAACAAGTGATAGTTTTGTTTTAAAATAGGAAATCTATTTGAAAACTAATAACAATCAATGTAAACCGATCGATCTGTGGCCTTTCGGCATAGTCATCATTGAAAATGCATCGATTGGTTAATTCTACTGCAGAGTATGACTTTAATAGGAATATCTTTCTCTGAAGAGCCATAAAGATGCTACTATTAATTGTGGCTGTGACTGGAGAAATGGGGCGTATGGTATTTGCCACCAGTGTAGCTCCTGATCCACTAGCATACTCATGTAGCCTGATCTCAGTGTAGTGCTTGTTAGAAGCATGATTGGGGTTTCATTGACAGAATGACGAACAGTGCAGATCCTGATCAGACTGTGCGGATGCACAGGCTGATCTGGATCTACACTGGTCGCATAACCCGTAAGCCCCATTTCTCCAGTCACAGCCACACACAGGGCCTAAAATTCTACTGACCATATATTTATTACCGAGAAATAAAGATAACCAAATGTTTGCTGAAAACCGTCCCGATGAGTAGAAAATGATAAGAACATTACCCGAACACAGTTTTATCAAACACCAGTATGTCTCCTTGGGTCCGCTAATTAGACTATCTCTCATCGAGCCGGGAACCTAACTTATAAAACACGACCGAGGCTTCCGAATGGCATATCCAGAAATTCGCCAAGACGTTAATGCGTTAATTATTTCCTGAAAATTTCTTTGATAAGTTCTCAGTGCTATTGATCTTCTTCCGATATTTTGATAAACCCATTAGTTCGGTACGGGATTTAGGCCGCACCGTTATTACTCAACGGCGGAAGGTGGGTGGGGTACAAGTACGCGATTTCCGTTATCTATATCGGGCTAACATCTCTATCATAAATCTAATATTTACCAAAAGCCTTCAGATCTCGTCATTATAGCCGTAAGTTCGTTTTAAAGAGCAATTCGCGACGGAATAACACGTGTTCCGAAGGAAATTCCATATGTTTTAAACATCTATGTTGCCCCTTTTTCATTCATAGTTTCCAAACCGTGGTTGATTCATGCTAGATTGCCTCCAAACATTTTACCAGCCACGCTAAAAGGTACATGGAATGCTTCACATGTATGTAACCAGTAAATATAGTTTACATACAGTATCATTTTTACCATCTAATGATTAGCACGGACATGACGAATTAATGCGTTCTAGTTCATTATCCAGGTTATAGGTTGGCGCTGGGTCCCAAGAAAACAATATTCGTGGGGCCCAGGGGGCCGTTTCACTAAACTTCGTACGACTAACATGTAACATTATGATAGTCTGTAAATATCACATTAACACTTTTTCCTTAAAAACAATTATTGGGTTTACATTTATTTATCATAGCCTGCATTTGCAGCATATGCTCAATAAATGTAAATCCATGAATTGACATTTCCAGACGATCCTAAATTTGCACTTACGAACATTTTAGTCGTACGAAGTTTAGTGAAACGGCCCCTAAGTTGACTAGGCTACTAATATTGCAGAAATGGCCATTTTGGCTACTGAACATTTCACAAATTATTTGCACAAAAAAGTACTGTTTTCCAACATTTGAAAACACTGTAGATCCAGATGAGCCGGCTCGTAACGAGCCGTCTCATCCGGATCTGCACTATTTTTAACAGTTTGAAACAATATCCCTATTTAATTAATGGAATAGTCAACAATTAGCATGAATCAGACATGTTTTATATATTTAGGTGGTGAAAGGGGTTAATTAAATCACAAATTATACATCATTTTCCGATAACGGGAATCAGTGAAATTTTTACACATGCCATACTGTCCATTTTCCCAACCTACGGTTCCCTTATTTCTCACCCAGTTTCCGTATTTTCATATTCCCACTGACTGGACGGGCTTGCCTGCATTACATGGCTTGAAAACGCATCTTCGTGCAGATGTAAAGAACGTGGAAAAAAGGGTCATAGCTAATTGCTAAAACATCAAGCATAGAATGGTTCAACGTTTCGTGAACTGAGACGCCGAACGCTACTTTCGCGAATTTGGGTAGTACCACGAAAACAGGAATTAAAGGACTTTGCGTGCAAATGAGACACGGATTGTTTTTTTGTCTTCGGGCATCTGCGTAATTTCATGAAATTACGCAGATGCCCGAAGACAAAAAAACAATCCGTGTCTCATTTGCACGCAAAGTCCTTTAATTCCTGTTTTCGTGGTACTACCCAAATTCGCGAAAGTAGCGTTCGGCGTCTCAGTTCACGAAACGTTGAACCATTCTATGCTTGATGTTACACAATTTACAATATTTTCCGTAAATGGTGTCAAAAGTTTACAAAAGTTTCAGAGTACATGCGGAATTATACTGTAAAGTTTTTGTCAACATTTGACTTTATTTATGAAAAATATTGTAAATTTTGTAAACGTATTTAATGAAATTACGCAGATGTCCGAAAGTACAAAATCACATGGCGTGTCTCAATTATCATGACGTGCTATTATAATATTGTCCGCCATTTTCTCAGCGAAACATTCCTGATACAGAATATGTTACAGATGATATGTTTGATGAATCTAAATATTCAATATATCTGTATTTTTAGAGAGAGAAAGCGTTTGTATTTTACACTTATTTTCATTTCGGTTTCATAATGTAATTACATATGAATAATTATTAGCTGCGATATTGCTTAATACTTATAAAAAAATGTAAAACGGTTTCAGTATGTATATACTCGAATCTCATACTAACAATCAACTGGTAGTGAAAGTGAATGTTGGAAAAATAAAATAATGTTTGCATTCGCGAAGTTATTTTCGCGTTGTTTGTGTTTATGTATTGTTTATGTATTGTTTAGCAAACTATTGCAATGATTTATATGCGTACAACGTCACTAAAATACACAATTTGCATGCCTTGTGTTTCATACTTCGGACAATTTATGATATTTCTAGGACAACTCTTAAGTTTTGACACACTGTGTGCTTAAAATCTCGGAATTTATTAAGATATGACAACTCTTAAGTTTTGACACACTGTGTGCTTAAAATCCATGACTAATATCCGGACACGACCAATTACTGTCATATTTCTTGCAGCAATCTCCGTCGACTCCTCTCCACCATATCAACTGGCCCGCTCGTTGTGACATAAGGGACTGGTAATTGGGGTGTAATTGTTCGTGGGAGGCGTTATTGGGCTGTGATTGTTAAATTATGGGGAGAAAATAGAATTAGTTAGAATAAACTTGACTCCTTTGACCCTTCTGAGACTGTTGAATGGTACCATGTCAAATACAGCGCCCGTGAACAGCCACTTCATCGAAATGGAACCAGTCTGCGAATTGTTCCTGTAAATTGGAGATAATAGAATAATGAAATAACTTTTTCGACGTCTTTGCATTTAACAAGTCTCAGATAAGACGGTGTTTTGAATTGTTTTATTGTCTGTCCATTCTTTTACATAATCATGCAAGTTGAATGTTCTTTAGAATCGTCTGGATGAGACGATTCTAAATAACATTTAACTTGCATATTGTATTAGTGAAATAAGTCAAATAAATATCATTTTAAAACAAACCTAATAAACTATTAAATATATAAATGCTCCGCTTATCTGGAGTAATGGTTGTCGTGACAACTTATCCACGAGGGGGAATTTTGAAGCACACACTGGTTTTGTCTTCTTAATTAATAATTAGCATAACTTTGCACAATAAATCGGTTCTTTCTTGAAGATCGCAAAAATGAATCGTAACTGTGACACGATATTTTTTGTTTAAACAAACAACATTATTGTTAGAACATAACGATTTCAAACAAGCCCAAGAGCCCATATACAAATGCTTTCGTTGGCACCAATGGGGAATGTGGTCGTTAATGTGGGAGGAAACAGGAGTACCCGAGTAGATCACAGCGATCGAAATAATTTGACGTCCAACATGTCCAACATCATTCGAAGTAAACAATTATTGGATTTACATTTATTGAGCAAAGGCTGCATATGCTCGATAAATGTAAATCCGTCAATTGAAATTTCCAGACGATCCTAGATTTGCACTTACGAACATTTTAGTCGTACGAAGTTTAGTGACACTTAAAAAAAAATAATTTCGACCAAAAAAACAAGATAAACACGCATGCAATTGCAAGCACACATTAATGGCTAAAACGCCAATGATTTAGTTCTACACCATCAACTTGGTTGAATTTTCACATCAATTTTCGCGATTCTCGGGGTCACAGTAACATGCTTTCGCGCATTTTTGCGATTACCAGGAATTCCTCCTTTCAGTTTGGTATTCTAAACTGTTTGAATATTGACGTAAAAATATGGAAAAAGATTTAACTTCTCTCCATTCCCACAGACAAATTCATAGCTATGAAAACACCGCCAGGTTATAACTATATTATCGTTGGTGAGCCGGTAAACGGCGGGGTTTGATATACGACGGGGAAATAAAAACGCCGGATTTGATTTCCTGGTATTTTGATGGAATATTGGACGAAACACCAGCGCTGATATGAACTTATACCATTTGCAAGTATTTGTGCTACCGTTTCGTTTTACTATACCAACTTAAATATAAAAAAAAAATCTCTCTAATCCGGTGTTTAGTTGTGGTGAGTTTTACTGTTCGTTTCCTCTGTGATAATGTATGGTTATGATCACAAAGCACATATATGTATCTTGGAATAATGATGCGCCTTGACACAGTGGATCTCTCTAAACCCGACACCCTGGGGGCCCCAGGGTGTCCGGTTTAGAGAGGTTCAACTGTATAATGCGTACAGCGGAGCCTCTCTATGCCGAACATCCTCGCATCTAATGGAAATCCAGATTGAAATGATTTTGAGAATCTCAGTTTTTTTTCTGTCAATCACAAAAACTTCAATATTTAAGGGGATTCATACATGGCATGCTATGCTTGTGAATTTTAATTCTACATATATCTACAAATATGGGTTGGTTCAATTTTATAGTTTATAGATACCGGAATAGTACACAAAGCAAAATAAGAAATAATAAACAATACTGTAAGAATATCTACAATAGTAGACAAACAAATTAATATGACGCAATTAATTACACCCACCATTGCAAATAATTAAATAAATTATGCAATGTGAAAGTTGCCGATACCGCTCGGTTATCGCCCGATTATCGTCAATATCGGCATAATATCGATATGAAATATTCATCACCCCGGATGGTTCTACTTTATCACTAGATTACCGCTCGACGAAACTTCTCATTTTATCGCGGAATATCCGATTAATCCTGCCTTTTATTGAGTAATAATGGACCCCGATGACTTGTGTACAGACCTATCGAATCAGGAAAATATGGTATTACGATGGACCAGGAAATTGATGAGCCATTAAGACAACCAAAACAGTCTGGGTACAGGCTAGTTTGGAAATCACGCTTGTCGATGGCGAGTCGGATTGGCACCACAAAGAAACATTGGGTTGGTTGTTTCCGCAATTTCTTGGACAACTGTATTTGTCTATCAGTAATATAAATATAGATTAATGGTAAATAAAGTCCATATAATTCTGTTAATGTTGATAAACAATACAGACACCGACAAGCCTGCACATCCAGGCAATGCGACAATGGTATGTATATTTAAAAGTAGATAAATTAAAATGAGATGTGTACTAACTTTCGACCTAATTTAGGGAACGTTTCAACATCATGTTTGGGCATAAATAATACATTTAATTAAGAAATAGCTGTTTATCAGATGTGTGTGTTTATTAAAGGTACATACCCACTCAGTAGGCACAACATGTTCTTTATATCAGAGACATAATCTGAGACATTTTCTGGCAAAATAAACATTCATTCACCATTACTCAACGTATTGATTGGCATTATTATACATTTTATATCAGACGTAACTTTCACACTGATATCAGGGGCGATAACCGTGTTTCCTTAAAATGTTAACTGTCATTACTAGTTATATTCTGTATTTATTTTTTGATTTGCAGTTATCATACTTTATAATCTGTCGAAAATATTATTTTTTTCAGGCGACGCATTTAATTAGTATAAATAATTAAAAAATACCATGCCTCATTTGCATATGAAAATAGCCGGATACCGACGCGCGTCACTATCAGTAAAATAAATATTACTAAATGATTATATCTGTATAGTGGGCACTTGTAATGTTTAGAACTGGTGGAATAGTAATACAATTATACACTTATTTACTTCCCATAAAGAACATTTTGTGCCTACTGAGTGGGCATGTACCTTTAAAGTCTCACCAATGTATATACCACACGATATTACTAACATACACCAGTAAAACAGTACAGCGTCATTGTGAAAAGAAGTACATGTGGTATCAGATATGGGATCACACAGTAATCGTCGATGTGACTGGAGAAATGGGGCTTATGGCATTTGCGAACAGTGTAGACCCTGGCCATACTGCGCGCTTGCGCAGTATGGCCAGGATCTACACTGTTCGCAAGTCAATCAGAGCAACACCCGCCATGCTTATAAATAACATAATAATTTCCATTTTATAACAAGACAAAGCAAGACTGCCCCAATATCCCACAAGCCTCTTTTTCTCCTGTCACAGCGACAATTAATAATGTTAATCGCGTTTATCGGTAGGTAGATCTAATAAGTGTGATGTAATTAATAGCAGTAGCACCTGTTCGGTCCGCCTTTGTGCGCTTCCTTTGGATGTGTGCATTTAAATATGTCTACGATGATCATCGTATTCAGAAAATAAGGGAAGGCATTTCCCGCTCTCTTCGTTACATTTGCGTTGTGTGAAGTTAGGATTCCGCATTCGCTGTGAAACTTTCGTCAACTTTCGACACCATTTACAGAACATATCGTAAAGTTTGTACATATTTTTCATGAGATATCGCACATCTTCTTAGGTTAAAAACACCATGGCTTGTCTCGTATGACGAGTTAGACCAACCATTATGTATTCCCATTACATGGAATCAAATGCAGCAACTCCACGGGAGAAAATAAACATTTCATATCAAGTAACAGCGCATTCTGGTTCCAGATAAAACACGATATTAAAGTTCATGTAGATAAATATTTGCGCACGTGCATCGGTGTATTGTATCTTGTCAAGTTTACTCAGGATAGTTGGCAGAAAATGGCACGGCAAAATGAACCTGAAGTCATCTAACAGTATATTTTTGTTCAGAAATGGCATAGACATATGGCAAGGGCGAAGAGTTTGGATTTCATGAAATCAATCGTGGTGTATTTGGTTTCAATTTGTTGATGAGACTTTTGTGCAAACTGGATTTTGGAAGGATCAACATTTTGCAAGAATGGCAGGGATGGTTGGCTAAATTTGCTAGGCACATATGGAATGGAAATTTTGCGGTTTGCCGACACCATTTAAAACTATTGTATTGCATAAAGTGGGAGATCGTTGTGTAATAGAGTGTATTAAAATCACACTGCATTTGTGTAATAAATAATGTAAATGATCCCAGTATAGGAAATATGTTAGGTGGTCAACATATCTGCAGTTAATGGCGTTGTGCATATGAATAAATATAATCTAAGATTCGTGATGATTGAATATTTATATATATGTATACGTATATGTATATCCTCGTTTCTAATGATATCAGACAATGAGTGTAGTAAATATATTAAATGACAACTCGTATAACAACATATATTACTATACGTAATTATAGTACGTATGAAACTACAGAGCACACTCACGTGTATATACACGTGTTTATAGTCTGTAGTTTCATATTTATTTTATCAATTAATAAACTGCACCAATAAACGTTTTTCTCAACTCGTAGTAGCCGAGTAACACTATGACTGTCACAATGCTTTTTTTTAAACACAAACCGCTTCAGTCGATTTAATTTTCAACTCCATTTCTGTGACCTTGTTAAGCCGCACATGTCATGTTCACTGAGGTTAATTACAGGGCCGCTTATAATTCAAATATTCAAAACGGGAACAAAACTTCGTCCTGCCTTTCTCAAGTACAGCGAAATTGGCGACCGCCATTCTTTTCAATTTGTGATCTGACACCTTTTGTAAACAGTTAAAACTCTTATAAAAGTATCTAAAGCACAATTGTGACGGATTTCAAGTATTAACATTGCATTCCAGTCAATACTTTCGACAAAAACCTGTTCGTTGTTCGTTGAGTGAATTTTTCACTCCTACACCGGTTTGGGTTAATGTATTTTACAAACACAGTGATCGATTTTGAAAAGGACAAACGAAGAAATAAATATTTGAACGTATGTACAATACCGGAAGGTTTATGTCAACATCGCTTATGTAAATCGCATAGTGAAGAATGTAAACTATATTCAATTATATTTTAAGTTAAATGAATTATATAATTTTGTAACTTTACTTCGCAAAGATGATCCTTATTATATATATTATCTAACACGGAAAATGTGTGCATACAATTTTTAAAAGATAAATAACACACGGAAGAGAAATTGTACACAACTTTACAGTGCATACAATGAACAACACATTTCTCTCCGATAGCATGGGCGAATTTCTGCAAAAGATTGATTCTAGAAACTCTATTAGTTCAATGCAGAAATGTAAAGTTGTTTCCAATTTATTTTATATATTATAATTACATGTATTTTACATGGAATTATATAGCAACTGTTGACAAATAGAAATCTAAATTGTAAATCTCCCCGTACAGGCGATCGAGCCGTGTTCCAAGCATTGCATAAAGTAGATACCACATGGTATATCAGTTATAATTGTGTTTGTATACACGCATCTTCGGTAATCTTCGGTAATTTACGACGCCAGCATCAGAATCACACCATTTTCGCCTCCAATGTGTCAGACTCCGAGTATCTAAACACGATTACAGGGAAATGATTGTAATTCTGTAATTGGCTAATAGGAACGACTTGTGAACGATATTTTATCCGTTACTAGGCTACTGTGGCAGAATAATCTCTTAATTAAAACCAATTTGTGACGCCTAATTTTCCGCCATACGCACTGCCCTCGAGTTGCCACTTCCGGAAAATTCCTTCGACGGGTTCACGTCTTTTGTTTAATTAACGGGCTGTAACCAGTATGAAGAGTTCGTCCGGAAGTCACAACGCATGCAAGACTGTCCATTCGGAATATTGCACAAATAAATAGAAACTCTTCTGCCGTTTCTCACTGACAGTCGGCACTCTCGTGTTCGCATTGTGAAATAAACAAAAACGTTCGTTAGTCTATACAAAATATATAATGCTTTACTTTAAAAAATCAAATGTTAATAACAATACAATTATTACTTTTCATGCCATATACATGCACGTCTATTTATTTTATATTCAAATAACAGTATATATATACATATTGCTACAGCTCAGGCTCAGTCAAACAAACAGCTTGATTTCAAGTTCAAATTGCCAATAGATGTTGAGAAACATTGACATGCGGACACGATTAACGCAGGTGGTTATGTATAAACCTGAACTATAGTTTATATAGAGAATAGTAGGTTAGTGCCGTGAATGGGAAAAAATATCTGGCAAGGCTCAGGAAACGGGATGGGCGAGGCTCTGCCGAGCACATCCCGTTTCCGTGCCGCGCCAGATATTTTTTTCCCATTGACGGCACTAACATACTATTCTATTTATCCCGTTAACACCTACAAATGGCTGTAAAAGTCAAAAATATAAACCCAGCCACCGCACATATTCATACGCAGTGATTAGGTCGTATTGACAGGATATCAAAAATGTTTCACGGCACAGTGTTTCACGGCACATACTCACTGTGTTGACGGGATAAATAGCGATATATATATATATATGCACCATAGTCTTATACACACGATATTACATCCTTGGCCATACCAAAGAAAACCGAAAGCAATCCGAATCCCCGTGTTCCCCATTTTTCACACATATTACAACGATTATCTTGTAAAATCAAATGTCTGAATGCGTCGAATGCCTAAGCTCCTAATTATGGCAATTCCTATTAATCCTTCGGGGACTTTTTGGCGCGTACACTATCAATGAAATACCGTCTGCCCAGATTGATCCTCGTTCGTCTGCTGGTGATAGATCGAGGTCGCTTAGCGCTTGACCAGTACTTGAACAATCCTCTGAATGACAAGATGGTACTGGCAACTGCGCGGACGGATATTGGCTGGAACTAAATTGTACTCGTAAATAATTAGAAGTGTCGAAGCGTACGGTATGGCTCTATTTCAAACTGACACGCTAACATAACAAAAATAGTATTAAAAACAAATTTGAAGTAAATGGTGACACAATTATCTGCTGAAAAGCAACACCAATTCCGCATGAGCTCAAAATATTCTGTCAACTTCGACAGGAAAATATTGCCCTTTCTTCGAAATTAATATCGTTGAAAAAAATGAATGAGGGTGTTGAAAATAATGGATTCCTCGCAAGACAGTGCCAATAATCGTAAAAATACAGAATCGAGTACAATACAATTCATTGTTGAATACATCTTGCTACACGTACGTTCAGTTTTGCATACATCTTGGAATCAGAGATTCCAACATATTCCTATTTCTTCTATCTACGTGTTAATCGGACTATCGGGACAATAACACGTGTAGTAATTACCCCCAGATTCCGTTGAACGCCCCATATCTGATAACATTGTCCCATAGGACCAACTGAATGACCATTTGATATATGGCTATTGTAGAAGTCAGATTCAAGGTGTCGATATTGTATATCACTTAGACGAAAATCTACCCCAAGTGATATGCAATATGCAGACGCTGCAAACAAAACCGTATGCAGTTTTTGTTCATATATATACAATGTATAGTAATTTCCAATAATCTCAGAAGGGAAGCACATTTAATACACATTTTTTGAAAGTCACTCTTTTTATTAAATTGTCTACACCATGTGGTCGAAAATTTAATAAAAAGAGTGACTTTAAAACAATGTGTATATATATATATATTGTAATAATTACTGATTTATACATTCTATTTGCTGTAATTATTATTATTATTATTATATTATTATTATTATATTTTACTTTCATTCCTTTTGCTTTAAATGCCGTTGACAATACTCTCCAAAAATAAAACAAAATAATCCATCCCTAAAATTCTCACTGCGATTCAGGTCTGTGAGAAAATAGAACGAGGAACAGTAGTTTCAGGGGATAGTTTTGACTAGAGTGATGGCTCAATGTGTAAATAAGATTACCGCAGAAAGCAAGCACCTGTTTGGAATTCTTGTTCCGCTATCAAGTGTCTTTGTGAACATGATTTCCCTGGGTAAAACATGGTGATAGTTTAGAGAAATGGGAACCATGCGAAATAAACGAAACACTTGTATGTGAATTGTGCTAAATACATAATATACTTTATTACAAAAAAAAGACGGAACATATAACGGTTATATAACATATAATGATACATTAAAAAGCTAATGAGTATTGTTTGGAGTAAACACTTTAAACTAAAATACACTATCTGTAAATTGTTGCGGTTGGGCGACAAGTTCTATAAGTTGCAAAGAAATTGTTATACATCCGAATATAAACATATAAATATACATGTACATTATTCGACATTGCTGGTTGAATGGCAACCTTATTTATGTCATTGTTATGTAAATGTTTACATCCTGATGTGTAACATATTTACTTATATAACTTATCTATAAGTATATATACTGGTATATCATGGAAGTATGACCAATATTGTCTCAACACGGCAATCGTAATCCATCTGCTTTTACAATCCTGACATCGTACACAGTACAAGTATCTGAAAACTAGTAACTTGTGTCGTTGTTTCAGAGAACTAAGCCAGCCACTTTATATGACGCAGAATCTTGAATAAGAGTTTGTAGCAAAACATGAGAATGGAAACTTAATTCAAAATTGCTTAAACCGATGTCACCATTTCCACTACACTATTCTAGCTCTTTTTCTAAATGTTGACGTATTGTTACAATACATGAGATGAGAAACATGAATTACAATTTGTTTCAAAAGTTTCCTCATTGTCATTGCATCAAGTGCTTATCCATAGTTGCTAGATAAGCGCTTGGTGCTATATTGGACCTGTAGCATATTTCACTAAACTTGCAAAACATACTTATCTTGGGGGAGAAATTTGCAATTTAAGGATACATATTATTGTTTTTTATTGTACTGAATTTATTACATTATCACAGCCAAAATGGAAATGTGATAATGTAATTAATTCAGTATAATAATTCTGCGTATTTTTAATTCATGTAATATATGCAGTCGTTAGTTCTATATGAAATAATGCATTTCGGGAAAAATAAATTATTTACACTTTGCTAGATAAGTATGCTTTGCAATTTTGGTTAAATCGGCTACAGAGCAAACGAGGCACAGGCTAACATCCATATTTTCACGTGTATTTCCTCGTCGTATATATTCGCAATAAACTCAAGCGTAGCACCTGTTTCGGCTCTCAGCGGATTTGCATGTTTATTATCAATACACTAAGCGGTTAACATGTTCACAAGTGTTCTAAGAGGCCAAACACCGAGAAATATTACATGCATGGTTTGACACTTGTCACTTTTTGATGAAGTTATCCATCAAGTCAGTGGCTGTAGTAAATGATATAAGCGGCTTAACAATTAACGTCGCGTATTCTCTTGAAACATCATGTGTATATCGAGTAGATACACTTTCGAAAATGGAAGGAATTTCACTTTTTCTCACAGCAATATTTCTGTACACAAGTGGGCAACTTGAACTTTCGAGTAGTATATGACTGACATATTGGTTTGATGGCTGTATTTGGATGATTTATAATTCGCTTTGGCATGTTTTTGTAAATGTACATTTTTGTCAGTTTTCCCGCGTGGAATTCATGCGGGAATTCTACGTGCGGGTGGTGTAAATGATGAACTTTGATACTACATAGTAAACAATGTATAATGGAACGAAAACAATATGTTTACACGTAAATATAGCATTTTTAAGAAAACAGATATCATTTAAAGACAAAATGTCAAGCTGCTTGACTTCAAGCGCAATATTCTAGTATTTTGAAATAAATATAAATGCAAATATTGGCAAGATTAGCACAGGCGGCTGGTGACTATAAACTCTACCCGTTTAAGGCCATACAAAATAGGCAAGCTTACGGCGGCGGTAGTCACAGATCCAAGTCTGCTATTAATTCGAAAATAAGACACATGCATATGATTAACAGTGCCACTCAAAATATGACGATGATAAGTTCCCATCAGGGTAATTAGCTATGGCTGCCATACCGACGTTTTAAGTGCTCTAGTGGGGAAAGTGATCGGCCCCTGACAAGACCCTGCCATCAGGTACTGGGGCTGACATGATTTACGCGGGAAAACGACATGACCTAGATAAGAACCACTTTTGAGTGTGCATTTCCTTTGCACAAGGGTTTGTATGATACATAGACATTTCGAAATTTGAAACATTTTATTTCAATAAATAATTGCTTGTTTCCTTTAATATAGAATTCCAAACTCGCATGCACCACATGCACCACATTCGAAGAAATATGAAAATTCCATACATGCATTTCAGACTCTGTAAAATTGACGGAAAGATATATTTAAGTTTTGTAAATTAAGTCATTATAAGCGTATATATTCTGTTTATGTTTACATGTTTATGGCGTTTTCTCTATCAAAGTTGTGCCTGTAAAAGGCATATTCACAAGGGGAAATTTTAGCCAAAATCACATTTTCCTGTGATCTTTTTTACATTTATTCCCATATTTGTTTTTCTAAAATAGCGCTTCATTTCACCACAGTATATAAGACGCAAGTTTGTTTACAATTTCTGGTGGGGGTGGGGGTGGGGGTGGGGGTGTTTCGTTGTACCCCCAAAATAAAATGGTGTCTATTACCACAAATACTGTTATCTGGATCATCGATGTATTATGTAGTAATCTGCCAGCATTGTTCTGCCATGGAGACGATAAAACTGTGCTAAATACACATGTATTTGCTGTTAATTAATCTAATCAATGTGACACATCACGAGAGGATCGTACTAACGCGCTTCGTATGATGTTCATATTCGCGTCCAGGTGGCAGGAAAGCGCGAACCTATCATGGGACGACTCAGGCGGGTCCGTGTAAATGACGAATTTGTATTGTTTCCGAAATTGTTTAATTTCATTACATGTATTTTAATTATTATGGGTAATGCATTGTTTCGTTTGCCAAGCCTGTACTCATAGGAAATATATGTTATTTATGACGGCAAAACACTAATGTATACTAGTGTTCTAAAATGTTGTTTTTTTCTGCTCAAGGTATTGTTTTTAATTGCTTGCCTTCAGCTTTGGTAGAACGGGGAGTACTATGCATTTCGCAGCGCCGATAGTCAATTTAATAAACATATATAAAACTGTGGTTATTTACTTAAATAAATTTAACATTTATTACAAACAAATAATCAACACTTTAATTTAAATACGTAGACTGCATCTATACTTACCAATTTCATCAGTCATGTCACCTTGTAACCTTCAAATAAAAGTATGTTCTGTTCCTTTCTTCCGTAATGTATTTTTGTAAGTAGAAACAAATAAAATAGCAAACACAATTACATTATACAGTGCACATACCTATTTTTTTTTCAATTGGAAACTATTGCTATAAATGTTTGCTGGGAAATAGAACTACGTGCATTAAGCTGGGACATTGTCATTATTATTGTTATTTTAGACTATTACAGCGAGTTCATGAGCTACAAAAACAAAGACATATCTACCATGGATGAAACATCTCACCGGCTTGTATGGGGCAATAAATCATTGTAGATGGGCGCTTAATAGGCGTGTGTCAGCCCCTTAATCACGTGATCATTCCTTGTATATTGTACCCACAAACTGGAAACATATTTTCCCAGAACACGCAAAGCGAAAAGGTATTGCAATTGAAAACAACGCATGCCCGGATCAGACTGCACGACTGTGCAGTCTGATCCGGGCATGCCTTGTTTTTCCTTAGTATATATGTATGAAAACACATTTAGAGACAGTTATTATCAAATTATTAAGGCACGCGGTGGTTAATAGTCGTAGATGCGTTGTTTCTCACGTGCTGACTTCGCAGAAAAAAATACACACACATGAACTGATAAAACCATTCTTAAAGTATGTTTTTCACAACCAACACTTTTAGCAATGTTGATGAACTGTAAATACATGGGAAAGTTTAAGATTTCTTTTGACAACAATCATACACACACAATTGCGAACATAATATAACTATGTAGTTGTACATTGACTGCATTTTCCTTAATTCTCAGTAAAAACCATCAAGGCAATAAGCGTTATTTTAGTACATCCTGCTTCCGTAGGCGAAATACCAACCCACATTCATGTAATATACCCGACAGTAAAAACTGCCAGACGCATTTAGGAGAGCTAGTTTTCCGCTAACGGCGATTCCTTGAGACGTTCCGTGAATACGTGTTCATTGCTTTTGTTGGGGTTGATGGAATTCTAAGGTATTCTGATAATGTAAACAGAGAAAAAATAACGTACGAGATAAGGACCTGTGATTTATAATAAATCATGAGCATATTTTGCTTCTTATGTTCGAAATCAGGAAGTTTGATTGGTCGAGCGAAGTCTCGGCCAATCAAACTGCCTGATTTCGAGAACAGGGTGTGTTCACAAGGCCTGTGGTATGCAATTACTGTATATATAGTTTATTAAAGTGTCACATGTCAGTTTTACACTGTACAGGCGCATACGGTTTAAACGTGATAATCAAAAACTAAAGATTACTGTCAACTAGTCAACATGTCCAATCACAACTATTAGCATAATATAATGCGTTTATAATCCTTTATAACATAATAATATCAGGTATACGGACCCCCATAAGGAGAATACACAATCATAAAATAGTTATTACATGGGTTTTCCTAAATTTCCGTAAGAATCGTCTATGTTCGTCAAAATATTCCGTGTATGTTCTTTTTATAGACGATTTAAATTCCTTTCCACATTAGCATTCATCGTTTTTTGTTATATAATTTCTTTTAATAATTATTTTCGCAAACAAAACAGCGAGTAGAATAAAAAGGAAATGCGATCAGGGATATTTATCAGATGCGCGTTGTTATATTACTACGCATAATCATATGCCAACTGCAAAACGGCACCAGAATGTTACACAAACAAACATGATAGTAATAACTATTATATAGTCCCGCTGCGTAATTATGGTGTGATTTTTCACCCTCCCTGTTGGAGTTAGCTTACTAATGTGCTCGTATTCCCAAATTAGGACCATGTCTCTGTCTGACGTACTGCACAAAATGGGCGGTTGGACGACTTTTGGAAAGGTTTTGTCACCTCGTTTTTGAAACGTTGTTCTTTTTGATTTTGTTTAGTTCTCAAGTGACGTGTCACCATACACGTACTCTTTCAAATGAACATTTACATAGTTATGTAAACTGTCGTGGATTAATTTAATAATAGTGTCTATCCAAACTAATTTATAGTGTTTTACTGTCGAAACAAGTCAGTTTATCTTCGTACAGGTTAGCATACGAGTGTCAAGTGTCTGTGCTTGTAGTTTGCCAACCACCCGTGGGTCTGTATTGAAGCTGTAATCAACTCGAAATGCAAATATATGTATATGTGACCCACCCAGATTAGAAGGAAATCATTGCGTGTTTCACTAGTGTAGTTTTTGTTGAGGTAGTGCATTGTACACACATTCAGCTTGATTTGCGTACGAACCGCCGATTTCCAGCGCCATTTATGAGACTTTTCTCAGTTTCCACACAATTGAAAGGGCATGTGGAAGAAGGGGGCTAACTCCTTGAGGTATTTAGCCCCCTTCTTCCACTGACCCTTCAATTACTTGCAGTGAATATTGCCGTATATATAACATAAGAAACGTTAATCCACGGATCGACCAACATTTTAATTGTAATGAACTGAGAATGCAAATAGATATGTAGTTTGTTTGAAACTATCAACTTCAATTATAATCCATGAATACAGAATATTGTGAATAGCGCGAATTGACTCGTACAATTCTAATATACTCTTTACTACAACCGTAAGTCAGTCTAGTCAGCACACGCACATGCGTATTTGAGTGACCAAAAGACCCGGGCTAAAACGCCGGTCGAACATATTTTGCAAACTTAAAACGGCATTGCGCTGTGCATGCTCGACGCATTTAACATTAAATGGTATTATTATTGTCATTCTCTGGAAGTAACCTGTTGTTATACGGAAGAAGACTGAATATTACAGAGTGGACATAGTTCAGGAATGTAGTGGATGTATTCTAACGTGGCACCTAGGGGCAACAATAGGCTCTTATTCACAACCAAGACGATAATTGAAACTTCAGTACAATGGCGCACACCGGGTGTCTTGTTCAAACTGGAAGGTCAACAGGCCTTACGGAAATTAGAATTGTAGTCGTCGTTGTTTACATTCGGAGGCTCGATGTGGGTTTCATAGAATCAAGGACAGGGATGACACCGTGCATTTCTCCCTATTCCCAACAAACACGTTAACCAGTACACAGACCAATCGAACATTTCTGGATACTGACCGTTCCAAGACGGCACCACTATCCAGGTTTTACTTATTCCCGCCCTTTGTCTGTGACTGTGACCCGGTATTGTGTGTGTGACTTGCAGGCATGTCCGTTAAGCGCTGCTGGTTGTGACTTACCTCGTGGTTAGAAATAGTTTCGTATTAACATATTCTTGTGTTTTCTGGGTGGCCATTCAACTTCAGTCGTAGAGTTCACTATCATGGCATGATGAAAACTCCACGGTTCTAGTTCTACGCCTATGGACAGCAGTCTAAATGTTAATATGGCGTTTTTAATTTCACATTATTTTAGTTTTCTTCCAAACAAACCGATTTTAATCAAGTACCTTTATCAATAAATAAGACATGTATAGCGTGACAATTAGTTTAGCTTGCGGATTGCTCAGGTATTCCTTTTTATTATTGGGGTCATATTCTGTTTTAATATTTTTATATTTAAATGGGGTTAGTGGGAAAAGGAGGCTAAGTCCATAAGGGACTTATCCCCCTTTTTCGACTAACCTCTTTAATTATTACAAATGTACAACGTTAAATTTACAACCTCGTAAAATAACAGCCGCAAAGGAACTGACCCAATTCTTGAAAGGTGTATATTTTATTTTGTCATTAGATACGTTTCGTACCAGCTGCTTATAACATTATAAAAGCCCAGGACATATACAATTTCAAATTTTGTATCACCGTATATTTTTGTAAAATTAAATTTGTCTGGAAGTGTGCTCGATATGTTAAAGAGGTTTATTCCCATGAATGTTGTGAATGGAATGTATCCTTTATTCTAAAAAAAAAAAAGCGTCGAAATTGATACGCGTTTTGTACCTTGCCTGATACAATGATATCAACATAGGCTAGCCAGATCTATTTATCAGGAACGTTTTCAATTATAACTGGTTTTCAATTATAACTGGTTTTCAATTATAACTGGTTTTCAATTATAACTGGTTTTCGTTGGAAAAAGAAAACACAAACAACGAGGAATTATTTACGTTGTATCTTTACATGACGTCATTTGGTAGCGTCATGAGGTCCCGTCTCTATTTGACCTTAGCTGTTGCTGGGACGTTATACACGTTCTTATTTGTTGTGGTGACTGCGGAAATGGTTCTTACGGGATTTAGGGCCAGTCACATAGCACACCAAATATAGCATGATAACGATATATGTTGTTTGTTAGAAGCATGACGCGTGGTTCCCCGATGCAATGGAGAACAGTGCAGTTCCTGATCAGACTGTGCGGATGCACAGGCTGATCTGGATCTACACTGGTCGCAAAACCCATACGACCTATTTCTCCAGTCACAAACACATTTCACTGTTTCAATTATCAATTTATTTGTCTATTTTCAGGAGAAAAACCGTTCAAGTGCGAGTACGAGGGCTGCGACCGAAGATTTGCGAACAGTTCCGACAGGAAGAAACATTCTCACGTGCATACCTCGGACAAACCGTACAACTGTAAAGTGCGCGGATGCGACAAAAGCTACACGCACCCGAGTTCGTTACGGAAACACATGAAGGTTCACGGAAAAGGTTCGCCGATTCCGGAAGAATTCGTCGATTCTGAGGACGATTGCCATAGCGCCGACGATTCCATCGGCAGTCCAGCAGACATCAAACCAGTCCAACTCGCCACACCAACGCCGACGCTCCCGTCAGTGACATCACATCACACGTCACTTCCGGTGGCGTCAAACGCATCTAGCCCCACCCTCCCAATTCATCCACACCCAAGCCTACCGGACACGCACGCAACAAAATACAGTGAGTGGTACGTGTGTCAGAGTGCAGCGGGCATGCCCACGCCGCCTAGCAACGAACATTCGCCAATCGGAGGACTCGGAAGTCTTGGTGTACCGCATCCACACTCACATCCACACCTTTCATCGTTACATCCGCCATCTTTGATGCAATATTCATGATGCGCGCGCATCACGTGATCAGTGGATAAGTGCAAGCGGAAGAAACGCCTACATACTTGCGATATATGTGTTCAAAATAACTCGAAATACAATACAAATATCTATAAATAAAATGGAAGACGATAGTATATCAAATCCGCTCATTTTTCAGTGCCAGTGAAATACGATTGTGATTGTTGTGACAGTTTTGGAATGAAAGTGACACCTGTTGTGCGTCATTTCCGGTGGCGTGAGACAAACCTCACAGAGATGAAGTGAATTACTTGATGCATGTACAGTGCATGTTACTGGATATCATATGATCCATGTTCAAAAGCACGCCATGACTCAAACAAAAGGCTACACACATGTGTAGCGTTACAACTGAGCTATCTTAAAACAAAACTAGGTTGCCAAAGAATTACTAGAAACAATTCCCATTGGTTTTATCATCTATATCAACAGAAATTGGTGTTATAGTACATTCTATAAGCTTGTGTTTATTTGTATACAACCACTAGCTTGTACCGTATTTCGTTGCGCGACGTTGAATGTAGTTCGAATTTTCCGGCGCTTGCGCAGGGCGGATAACCCGCCCTGCGCAAACGCCATATACTTCTAATTACGTTGAATGAAGTTACCTACGCAATTATTTATTTATAAAACCCTGCATAATAAGAATAATGGCATTATCAAATAAAACTAGGTATCTTACATACAATATGCGTTTAGTCGCCAACATGTTTTAGATATTTTTGAGACCATTGTTTTTCATTGGAAAGTAACATAACTTGTATGATGGAATTGAATTACACATTTAATATAAACATTTATTTGCGAAAACATTTTGATGAACAAGGGCATAATACAACTGCTGTAATATGTGGTAGTGACTGAAGAAACAGGGGTTATAACATTTGCCACTTATGTAGTCTCAGATTAAACTATCTACCCGCGCCACCTGATATGGGTCTGCACTGTTGGAAATATTCAGTCTGTGAAACAAATACCACGTATGCTTCTAACAGACAGTATAGATCATTATCGAATTGCAGGAGTGAGCCCAGCTAGCTATAGATACGCTAGATAAGGAGCTACACAGGCCACACATTCCATAAGCCCAGTTTCACCAGCCATACTCCGAGTAAACTATCTTCTCATCGATCAAGTTGGCACCGCCTCAAACGTTTTCAACAAGTGTGTATGTGGTCAAAGGTCGGAGATGAACTGAATCGAACGTTTCCGTTCATTTCCGCCATATTTCGTATTCTCCGATCTCCGCCGAATGTTTCATAATATGGTACATTGAAGTGGCTTATTGAATGTGCAACCAGTGTAGCTTCGGATCAACAATTCAGCATTGCATCTCGTCATTTATACAAACATTTATTGCAACCAGCAAGCAATTCAGATGTTTAATAAGTTCCATATCAGACACGCTATGCGATTTTGTGACTCAAGATGATGTGGTATCTCATAAAAAATATTTACTAAATTTACGATATTTCCCGTAAATAATGTCGATATTTGACGAAATGTGGAATAGAATTCCTCATTTTCCATGAAAATGTCATCAACCTCTTACGCCATTTACAGAAAATACCACAATTTCTGTAAATATCTTTCTTGAAAAAATCGCACATCTTCTTAGGTACAATATCCCACGGCTAGTCTGATATGTGTGCAAACAGAGGAACAGCGAGCCGGAAATCGGTATTTTCTGACGTTTACACTGGGCAACTAACTACGGTTAGTTACCCTGCGAAAACATCAGGGCCCGGTTGCTCAAAACCTCTGTTAGCTTAACAGACTGTTACTACTTAGCATTTGAGCAACCGGGCCCAGAAAATCAAGAGCTGCATTGGTTAAATATGAAGTACCCACTAGTAACAATGAGAAATGACGACCCTACAACTCAAAATTAAATAAAATAGGTCCTAAACCAGACACCTTATTTGAGTGCTTAACATTCAATGAAATATCTCAGGATGTCCGGTTTTGAGAGGTTCAATTGCAAACATTAAGCCGGAATCTCATTAAGACACTACCATTACATTTAAAACATAATTCTACTTTAAGAAATATTTCGATATCACAATTTTTCAAAATTAATTTTCAACCAAATATACGAATTCGCAATGAATTTTTTTTTTTTGACAGGTCTATTACATGGTAAACGATTCTGAATATTTCAAGCCCGTTTATGCTTTGCAGGCACGTTCCGTTTATAAGTTTTCAATGCATCCTTCATTCCTGCAACGACGCTAAACAGATTGTTTGCTAGTTAATAAAAGCGTATTTAAATTCAAATTGAATTGTATAAATCTAAAATTTAGTCATCGTTTTAAAATTGGATAATTTCGGATCACAAATCTGTATACGGATAATTCATTCGTTTTTGAAACACAAACCCTATCGTGAAATTCATACCATCAAGGATATGAATGGGCCTATAGAATACATGCTGCTTGTGAAGAAAAGAGCACTTTTTGGGCTCCACAGGGACTCTTCAAAGCCCAGATTTTTTCTTGTCACGGTAATAATTTATCGCAATACTTGATACGATATATATGCCCCGTAGGCGTTATGAAAAATTAACACCCGGATTGATATTCAAGCCATGTTTTTCTATCATTTTATCGGAGGTAGACCGAGACATTCGAAATCTAAATTTACCTGCAGTTGTTGTCTAGTAGTTGACCCAGTTCGGACGTTGGATTGAAAACATATATGTTGCTGTGGCTGGAGAAATGGGGCTTAGGGCATTTGTGACCAATGCAGTTGCTGATCAAATAGTAAACTCTAGTATCCTGGTAACAATCTATGGTTCGCGTTAGAAGTATGAGTGGTGTTTCATTGACGGAATGGTGAACAGTGCAGACCCTGATCAGACTGCGCGAATGCGCAGGCTGATCTGGGGCTACACTGGTCGCATATTTCTCCAGTCACAGCCACATATGATGGTAACGGGGCTTATAACACATGCGATATGTGTATATTCAGATCATTCGGTGATCTGTGTATATCCAGATCACGTAGCGATTTGTATATTGCCAGATCATCTGGCGATATGTGTATATCCAGGTCACGCAACGATCTGGCTATCTGTGTATACCCAGATTTTCATGCGCATTCACGTAATCTGACCAGTGTATGCACCGTTCGCCAAACCACCATTGCAACAGTCAGAATGATTGCAAGAAACAGGTATTCACCACAAAACAGGAAATACGCAACAGTTAGATTTTGCGCCAACTTTTCTTGCCGAAATTAGTTAGTAGTATGCTATTAAATTACAATCCTCTGTGTTAGCGTCAGTCAATAGCCTGCATAAATCATGACGTTTTTATTGTATGTTCGGTATGAATGCGTATACAGTAGTCTTACACAGACCAATGAGGTAAGCTGCTATAGCTTCATACTTATACTTGTTTTGTGTCATTTTGTTACGTGCCAAACAGTCAGAAAATTGAGCGACTATTGAAACAGTAAATGCTATTTTGGTGCTGAAACGATCATTGTTCAAATAATGACCAGGTTTACTTTGAACGTTGTATTTTACAGCTCCAACCACGTATATACAGTGTATGAACACGATGTATACACAACCGCCTGCGTTAATCTTGTCCAGATTATCAACGTTTTTCAACATCTATTGGCAATGTTAGCTATCAATCAAGCAGTTTGATTGACTGAGCCTGAGCTGGAGCACAGCTCAGGCTCAATCAATCAAAATGTTTGATACTGAAGTATTTTGAAATAAAGAAAATACATGTAATACGTATTGACAAGATTAGCGCAATCGGTAGTGTACCATTGAGCTCATAGAGATCGGACATCATTATGTTGCTGTTTTGTACCTTTGCCATTTTGATTTACAATTAACAAGCACATTCTTGAAGACATCCAGTTATAGGTCCAATCAAACTGCATGCTACGTTAATATTGCAAAACATTAAAGAAATCAAGTTGACGCTTAATTAAATCGTTTTTTTAACGAATACTAGTATTCAAAAGAGCCTGAAACATTCGTGTTTTATGTCGCATCATCGCTGAAAAGAATGATGCATGTTCCAATGTTTTAATAATTAATACTATAATACATTGAAATGTGCAAACAAAGTGTTGAAACTAAACACAGCTCTACATTATGAACGCTTTACAGAACCAAAAGACGGTTGAAACATTGAATCTACATGTACATCCATTGAGAGGTACAGATCTTGTAGAGTATTATTCTAATGACTTATATTGCATACATTGAATCGGGTAAACAGTATGGCTCAGTGGAGTATATTTATATGGGGTATTGTCTGTTTTATTTGCGTGAAAAATGCAATTATTCCAATACAAATGTTGGAATGATCTGCGACAATATTTCACCGCCCATTGTTATTAAATGTTTATTTATTCAACACATTAAACCATTATGTATATTTAGTATATATCGGAATAATCAAGAACTCTTCCGAACATCTCGGCTGTGGTCCTTATGGACCGAAATTCTGCCATTACATTTATCGGAAACAACCGAATAATGGCGGAAACGTCCAAATCATGACGGAAACAGCCGAGATGTCACGGAAAAGTTATTGGTTTATTATGCCGACCCCGTGACGTATGTCTGTAATACTGTAGTTACCACGTGATTGGCTCGGCACACGATTTTGGGAATAAAGTGCGACCAGGATCAACTACACGACGATAACGTCCAAAATGATCTTCACTACAATATATGCGTACATCACTAGATGAATGGGTTTATGACATTTGCGAACGGTACAGACCCCGATCAGACTGCACATCATCCTTGCAGTCTGATCAGGGTTTGCATTGTTCGGTATTCAGTCAGTAAAACGCATGCCATACTTCTAGACTGCTCTAGGGGGTATGAATCAGGAACGAGACTCGCCACAAGTGCTATTAAGCTCTCCAGTCAAAGTCACATATAAGACAAGCCATGCGATTTTGTACTTAAGAAGATGTGCTATGATATATCAAATGAATTACCAAATTTACGATATTTTCCGTAAATGATGTCCAATGTTGACGAAACATGCGGAATAGAATTCCTCATTTGCTGCGAAAATCTCCTTAATTTTCGACGTCATTTACGGAAAACGTCAATATTTTCATGCAAAATCGCACATCTTCTTAAGTACAAAATCACATGATTTGACTCATATGGGATATCTCAAACAAAAAGCATGTTTTTACTAATGTCAGAATTGTTGCAATAAACATCATATTTGAACATGAACATCAACGAGATAATACTTGTCATCATGTATTATCAGTGACAATATTTGGAATATTTCATCGGAAGCAATTCAAACTTATCCAGCTGAAAAAAATAGCCAATCATCATGACAAAGACATCAAAACAAACGTATTTAGTTTAAGAACAACGCACTATTTATATTTAATTTGTGAACAACTTTTTAGTTTTTGGATAAATTCCTTATTAAGTTAATTTCAGTGACAAAGGTCTGGTCCTTAAATAGTTCTACTATATCGTGTGGCGAGCCAAAATTAGTCAAAATCTTATTTTGTACCAACAGTAATGTTGAAAATAAATTTTAAAACTTACACTGCTTATTCTTGTGTATTGCCTTTCCCAAATACAACAGACCCTCCCTAAAACCGGCCACCCAGAACATGACAATGTGTGTAATGGGTTTCACTGTCAGTTATCTCTAATGAAAATGTCTGTTCATGATTGCAACGCACATAAAGTTGCATTGGAAGCTTGGAATTTGAACTACATTGTAACCTCTGTGATCCGGACATCATGGGGAGCTCCCAGGATGTCCGGATTTGAGAGGTTTCACTGTATTCTACTTGAGCCGATGGCTGATGAGATGTACCTTACGGCTATGCGATCACCGTGTCTTCAGATCAGCCTGCGCACTCCTTCAGTCAGTCAGCCATGCTTACTCTTGTTAACAAAAGGATTGGACCCGGATGTATACAACCGCATACGTTAACATTGCCCATAATATCAACGTTTCTGAACATATATTGGCAGTGTCAAGTCGCAATCAAGCAGCTTGATTGGCTGAGCCTGAGCTGTGTATCACAGCTGAGACTCAGTCAATCAAGCTGTTTGACTTCCAGCACAATCACAATACACATGTACAAGTATTTTGAAATAAAGAATATAAAATTAGCGCATGCGGTAGTGTAGTAGTGGCCGTGTACAGAGGGATCAGGAAATAGATATGCCACACTTTCCCAGACAGTATGAGATATGAGCAAGCTGGCCAGTCAAACTGATTGGCTGTGAGTACACATTTAGACTAGACGTTAGGAAGATTTATAATCATAAAAACTGGTGAGACCGCCAGTATTTACCAAAACAGACGATCATTCAATAGTGATGACTTACTATGATCTTTATTAAACGCGTTTGCTGTGTTTCTTATTAAATCATTCAAAGAGTTTAACAAATATCATATTAAATAACCCAAATAATTACACTTATAGCATAGGGATATCAACATACATGGAGGCTGTACCGATCACAAAATATGTTTCATTTACATTTTTGTTATTACAGTGTATTATTTGTAACATATTATAAGTTTTCGTTAATCGATATCATTCTTATATCGAATCCAGATATAATTTCATCATGTGGTGTGTCTGACCCATTCTTAGAGCAAAATATCCGTTACCACTGTCCTATTTATGGACTATTGAACCTGAATAAACGTAAAAACAGATCCTTTAAAAGACATGTGTGGATTTTTGATAAAAGTAACTATCCCCTCCCTTAGAGAGAAATCAGCTGATATCGATTGGCACTCATTGAAAAGCGAAGACCTTGATATATATTCTGACAACATTACATCGACCATTCTCGCTATATCTAAAATGTGCATCCCAAACAGAGAAGTAACAATTAGGCAGGATGACCCACCATGGATAACTACCGAAATTCGTAGGTATATCAGGAAGCGTAACAGATCATATAGAAAGGCAAAATGTAGTGGCCTTGATAGTGACTGGCATATTTTTTAAACAGCTTAGAAATAAAACAACATCGTTGATAAAAAAAAGCCAAAGCATTACAAATATCTAAATTAGAAGAATCTCTGAAATCTGCTGATAAATCTTCCAAATCTTGGTGGACAACTTTAAAAGAGTTAATTAAACCTTCCTCATCTGCATCTATTCCTCCATTACAATCGGGTGAAGACGTTGTGTCTGACGAATATCTAAAAGCTAACTTGCTTAATAACTTTTTCAGAGACCAAACCTTACTTGACTATTCTGCAGCTCCAAGGCTCCCCTGTTTACGCGATATGTTACACTTACAGTTAGAAAGCATTTCCATCACACCGGAAGAAGCATCAGCCGTTCTAAAGGATCTGCCAACAGGCAAAACATGTGGTCCTGATGCAGTAAACAACAAAATCCTCCGCGAACTTTCATCTCAACTATCTGTTCCTCTTTGTGATTTGTTCAATGCCTCTCTGGTGTCCTCTTACTTTCCTGATTCATGGAAAAAAGCCAATGTTGTACCTTTGTTCAAATCCGGTGATCCTTCAATGGTCAATAACTATCGTCCCATATTGTTGCCTAGCACTCTTGGTAAAGTTTTTGAAAATATAGTATTTAAACGCCTTTACAATTATCTCCTTACTCCTCTACAATCTGGTTTTGTTCCTGGTGATTCAACTCTGTCAACCAATTAACCTATCTTTACACTGTATTTTCTGAAGCAGTCGATTCCGGCAAAGAAATTCGTGCTGTGTTTTGTGATATAAGTAAGGCTTTTGATCGTGTCTGGCATAAAGGTTTACCATTCAAATTACAATCCATTGGTATCTCAGGTTGTTTTCTTAATTGATTCTCTTCATATCTATCTCATAGGAGACAGAGAGTAGTATTACCCGGAGTTCATTCATTGTGGATGGAAATAAAGGCTGGTGTACCGCAGGGTTCCGTCTTCGGACCACTTTTATTCTTGGTCTATATTAATGATATAGTCTATGACATAGGTGGCAATATACGATTATTTGCTGACGACACTAGTCTCTCTGTTGTTGTTGAATATCCAGATGTAGCAGCGCGCACTTTAAACTCAGATCTTAGTACTATTTCTAACTGGGCGAAGAAATGGTTGGTAACTTTTAACCCAAGGAAAACCGAAACTATCATATTTTATCGCAAAACAACACGTACAGTCCATCCGTCAATCTATATGGCAGGCGCAACTATCGCAGATGTAAATTTTCATAAAATCTTGGTCTTTTTTTTATCCAGCGATCTTAAATGGCACCAGGACATTGCATTGGCTAGAATAAACATAATGCGGCAACTGAAATTTCGTCTTCACAGAGATGCTCTGGCAATCATTTATATCTCTTTCATACGCCCGATCCTTGAATATGCTGATGTAATCTATGATAACTGCACGCACGAACTTGAGAAACAAGAAGCTGCTCGTATCGTTACTGGTACCACAAAACTTGTATCTATTCAGAAGTTAATGGATGAGGTAGTGTGGGAGACACTGGAAAGCAGATGACGTAAGCATGATAAGTTAATTTTATTTTTTAAAATGACCAAAGGCCTAACTCCAGAATATCTCTCCACTCTTGTTCCACCCACTGTTGACACAGCTTCAAGATACAGCTTGAGAAATGCAAATGACTTCCAAGTTCCACGGGCTCGTACAACTTTATATACTCATTCTTTTCTTCCATCTGTTGTTACAGAGTTCAATGTTCTTCCAGCCGACATCAAACGTACAGACACGGTTGAATCGTTTAAACGCATGCTAAATTATAGTCGTAAAAACGTACCGAAACACATTTTGTTTGGCGAACGTAAATTTCAGGTACTTCTGGCTAGACTAAGGGCAAATTGTAGTTCCCTTTCTCATGATTTGTTTTCCAAAAACATAATTGACTCACCAAGCTGTACTTGTGGTCAAATAGAGACGACCGACACTACTTCTTCCATTGCAATACTTATAATCACATTACACCAACAATGTTTGATAACATATCCAGATATTGCACGCTGTCACTGGAAGTAATCTTGAACGGAAATCCAGCGTTGTCTTTTTAAGATAATTCGTCAATATTTTCTGCTGTTTTCGAATATATTTAAATGTCCAAACGTTTTTGAATACCGTTTAGCTGAGAAGCCTGATTGCTTCCAAATATTTAAACTGTTGTTTGTCTCGTTTCCCCTCCTTGCATTTTATTTTGCAATCCCTTTGCTTGTGTATCTGCAAACTTTCATTTGTCTCCTTTTCTTTTTCTTTCTTTTCGTATTTTTTTATTTTTACCATACCAATATCCCACTCTCTTATTTTCTCCTACTAAGTCAGTAATGCAATCGGTAGATTTAACATCTTTATTCTTGATGGTAAGTTACCAGAGAAACAAGTTGCTTTGTGTTGACTGATTAGTACATAGCATTTCTTTCTTAATGTATATAATACAATTAATGTTTGATATTATGAGACAGTAAGTAGAAACTTGTATATTTCATACCTCGATAAAAATATTGGTATCTTACACTATTTTGCATGCATAGTTAACCGTGTACACATGTATGAACAATGTAATGTAATCACTTCACAAGTCGCCAATGTAAATGTTGCATACTGTTTTCGAGAGGATATCAATAAGTTTGTATAAGCTTTCAATCCAATCCAAACTACTACCTATGTACATGTTTGTATGTGAATATAGTAAATACATAGAGAATAGTATGTTAGTGCCGTGAATGGGAAAAAATATCTGGCAAGGCTTAGTAAACGGGATGGGCGAGGCTCCGCCGAGCACATCCCGTTTCCGAGCCGCGCCAGATATTTTTCCCATTCACGGCACTAACCTACTATTCTATTTATCCCGTCAACACCTACAAATCGCTTTGAAATGCAAAAAAAGTAACCCCAGTCACCGCATATATTCTTCATACGCGGTGATTAGGTCGTATTGACAGGATATCAAAAATGTTTCACGGCACCGTGATTCACGGCTCATACGCACTGTGTTGACGGGATAAATATGTTTATACCAACATATTGTAAGCCCATTTTATGCATTTTTGACGAAATGAACATTCTTTGCCGCAGTTAGAAATTGGTTTTCGTTCTAGACCCTAGTTTCATTAGATCAATCATGATGTTATTGACATCGACCGATTCAAACTATATAAACCTGCGATCGTTTTCAGTTCACAGGAAATTCGGGTTAGCCCTTTAAAGGAACACGGTATTTGTTCTGTTTGTCTGTCAACCATCGATTGCAATTAAAATTGTTTATTTGATAAAATTTGTCAATTTACCTATTTCTAAGCTGTTTTGGAGCTTGAATTGTCAAACAACCCCTTTAAAGAAAGATAAATTTGTAACAATTTGCAGAGAAACTAGCGTTTCAACGCTAATTATTTTTCAGTTGCAAACATTTTCTTTTACAAATCTCTTTTTTAATGGTCGTCTTTGGTGCATTTTGGATCAACGATACAAATCTATAATTAAATTATTTCTTTACATTTTTGTTTTATCACTTTCTGCGCATACATGTGTCTGTGACTGGAGAAATTGGATTTATGGGTTTTGCGACCGGTGTATATCCAGATTAGTCTGTGCATCCGCACATTCTGATCAGGATATGCACTGTCGCCATTTCATCAATGAAACACCCGCCATGCTTCTGATAAACAATATACATGTAGATCATTGTCAGCTTTCATGAGCATGGTATTTGCTCAGGAGCTACACCGGTCACAAACCCATAAGCCCCGTTTCTCCAGTCACAGCCAAATATGAGACAAAGAGCCTTTAGATGTTTGACTCATCTCAGGATCTCCTCGAAATATGAATAAACTTCAGGTACACGTCGATGATGTGGCATAAATAAATGGCTGTATGTTAGACATGTTTGTAGTTTTGTCAATTGATATCAAGAGTATGGAATTTCCTTCATTATTCATTATCTAATCAATTTAATTTACTTGAAAACAAATATACCTCTACACAGAACACGATTGTCCAATCTCAGTCAGGTATTCGAAATTACAAAATGGCGTTTGTTCCATTTAATCAAGTCTCTCGAATTGGAAGGAGAAATGGAAAGGAACTGGCGCTAGATTTGACTGATAGTGACAATTTACAATCATACCGGATCTCACCACATACACTACCGCCTGCGCTAATCTTGCCAATATTTGTAATTATTTGTATTTCAAAATACTTGGATATTGTGCTTGAAATCAAACAGCTTGGTTGGATGAGCCTGAGCTGTGGTACAGCTCAGGCTCAGTCAATCAAGCTACTTGTTTGCAAATTGAGATTGTTAATAGATGTTCAGAAACGTTGGCATCTGGGCAAGATTAACGCAGGCTATAATGTAGGGGGGGGGGGAGGGCTTTCGTTGCATTCATTTCACATTCATACACAATACAATAATGCGTACTTTGAATCTGAGGGCTTCTGGAAGTTTCAGTACTTGTTTTTGTTGTTGTAACCACGTGATCATACACCTTGGTTTATGTATGCTCTTTCTATTTCACGTTTGTTCCTTAGGACTTTTTAGTCGTGGTGCTTTCGTTGCAACTAATTATATATATAGTTCCGCTTCCAATGAAGAGAATTCTCATGCACTGCCATGTTTTTGCAAAGAATTAAATCAGCAAATGACAGTATTGGGTACCCGTATTTCAAGGGTTAATACATGCATTTCCGAACACAACAGGTGGAAGCTTTTCAAATATTGTACATGTACATTAATTAATTATCATATCATATTTTAACCATACTGTCCTGTTGTCATAAAGAAAACAATGAGTTAATTGAAGAAGCCTCATTGGTTTGAGAATGAAAATAGGGTTGCTAAGAATTTTGCGCATTTGTACGTGTAATTAGTTCTTCAATCATGAAAATATCACACACAAAATGAGTCAGTTTTCATCACACTATTGTGTTGTTATAATGTGAATATTTAAGTTATTTATTTGTATTAAATATACACTTTGCGTTGATTTACTATGATGCATATTAAACGAGATTACCAATTCCATTATCATCATCAACAGAAATCAGTAAACTCGTTTATTAAATATCATATGTGGCTGTGACTGGAGAAATGTGGCTTATGACATGTGTGACAAGTGTAGCTACTGATCCAATAGAACACTCCAGTAACGTGATAGCGCTCTATATTGCTTGCTAGAAGCATTATGGGTGTTTCATTGATGGAATAACGGAGGGTGCAGATCCTGATCAGAATATGCGAATGCACATTCTGACCTGGATCTACACTGCCACAAATCCCATTGCTCCAGTCACATCCACAGTTTCAGTCAACACTCATGTAAGATCCTCTATATATTCCACCACCAGCCTGAAACACCATCCCCTAGCTATGTGAGCTATGGAGCTGTCTGTCACCGCGTTATGGGGTGCACTTGATTGCTTCTTCACGAATCCCCCAGCGTGAGTATACCCAATCGAGCACGCCCACAGAGAGAGCACAGCAGCCGTCGGCGTGCCGAATGGAAGATCCAGACTTCGGCAATGTCCGTGAAACCGATTAGCAGACACTGACTGTCTGCGTACGCACGTGGAACAGTGTGAGTATGAATTCGGGATTATCGTATTTTCGGAAACGTATTGACCACCGATTTTTATCATAGCGCCCGTAAATGTGGCTGTGACTGGAGAATTGGGGCTTATGGGATTTGTGACATGTGTAGCTCCGGATCAAATATCACTCATGTAGCCTGATAACCATCTATATGCATTGTTAGAAACACGACGGATGTTTCATTGACGAAATGGCAAATAGTGTAGATCCCGATCAGACTGTGCGGATGCATATCTACACTGGTCCCATATACACAAATATAGAAGGTATGAGAATAAAATTGTGTTACGTTTTTGAAACTATTTTACTGGAAAAGTTGTGGGTAGCCTATTTCCGGTCTGCGACTTTGATTGGGGAGGGGGGGGGGGGGGGGGAGGGGGGGGGGGGCGTTTCACGACACTTCGTACGATTAAAATGATCGTAAGTGCAAACTTATAATAGTCTGTAAATTTCACATTGACACTGTTTTCTTGTAAACAATTACTGGATTTACATTTATTGAGCATTGGACATATGACCGTTGTGGCCAGTCTAGCTTCTGATCTATTGCTATGCCTGGATAATGAGGCTTAAGCCATATGTGACCAGTCTAGCTCTCGAAATGTCACATTCGAAAATTGAATATATGACATGTTTGTCCAGTCTAGCTTCTGATCTGTTGCTATGACTGGAGAATGGGGATTATGCCATGTGGGGTCAATCGAGTTCATGATCCGCTTCGTCGATGTTGAACCGTGATACGGCGTTTCATTATTCATTAGAAGCATGGCGAGAGCTAGCGATTGAATCGATAATAGTGAATGCTATGACCGTACACACGGATGCGCAGTCTTACCTGGGCAGATACTGTCTACGATGAACCATGGACCATCATATCTTATGAACTATACTTGCCACATATGCCATACGCCCAATTTCTCAATTATACGGTGTTCCGTTAAGGCCATCGTAATATCGCTATCGGGTCGATACCAAGACAGCAGGATAGTACGATACCGATATCACGATATGGCAAGGGCGAAAGTACCATAACAAACGACGACACTATACGATGGCGATAATACGATATGATTGACGACAACGATGACGCAAAATAACGATAATACGATACTACGATGGCGATAGTACAAAATAACGTATATATAACACTAGTATCGTCATCGTGATATCGTGGTGTTTTGACAGTGTTATCGTGTTAGCGCACATTCGCCATCGTGGTATCGCCTTCAAAGTATCGCACTATCTTAGTATCGTCATCGTGATATCGTGGTGTTTCGATATCGTTATCGCCATGGATAGTGGCATCGCCATCGTAGTAGCGTACTATCGTACGATCGTGCTGTCGTACTATCGATAGTAGCGATATTATGATGGCCTTAACAGAACACCATACCGTTCCTACTCGCGTCAATCAGCCATTAGTGAGGTGTATATTTCGCTGATGAAAAATACAGGATTAGGGTGAAATGTTAATCATAAACATATTCTGACACTTAGCATTTTATCCAGGTGCATGTAGGTTAATGAGTGAGCCACGTGACAAGCAAAGTATAAATGGAACGCTGGCTGAGAAAACGTGCATTTTTCGCCGGGTATGGAAGGTGTTCGAGCCAATTCCCACCCTAAAATATAAGCCGAAAAAAAAGAAGAAAATGTATCTTACATTATTTACAATAATAGTAGATCCTGATCAACCTACTGAGTCACACACTACGGCTATGGTCACAGATTGCCCTGTAATTATGAACATGTACATAGTCGGTCACCAGTAGCGTGTTCGATATGTAGTTTCATTGGCTGTCAGATTTCGCAACGAATGTGTATGATCTCGAGTTGAAATTTCATATGTATGCTCAAAACGTATGGTTGAAAGGATTAAGCAATCATACCGGACTCACAGGTCCGTATCTGGGCCCGTTTCACTAAACTGCTTACGACTAAAATGTTCGTAAGTTCAAATTTAAGATCGTCTGTAAATTTCAATTTATGGATTTACATTTATTGAGCATAGGCCTATGCTCAATAAATGTAAATCCAATAATTATTTACAACAAAACATTGTTAATGTGAAATTTACAGACCATCATGATTTTGCACTTACGAACATTTTAGTCGTACGAAGTTTAGTGAAACGGGCTCCTGGCAGGACTGCAGTCAAATGGTTGTAGCAATGGCGACACACGCGTAACAGTGCTGGTGAAACTGATTACAACACAGGTGAAAACCTCGTAGCAGCGATGGTCAAACTGGTTGTAGCACATGGGGCGGAGGACGCGTAGCAGGGGTTGTTAAAGCTTGTGCAATTCATGTGACAGATGCCCATTTGGGATGGTAAACTGGTTGCACATGCACAGCGTGTAACGGAGGTATTGAAAAAGCGTTTGCACGGATGATCACAACCATTTCCCTCATTCTTGCTACGAGTTTTTCACCTGTTACCGGACCCGTAGCATTTGTATTGGGTCGTCACCGAGCTGCTTCGTCCAGTCATACTTTCTGATTTTGTCGAATGGTATCGCGCATGTGACTGTGGCTGGAGAATCCGAGATTCTGGGAAATCGGGATTGTGGCCTTTCAATCTTAGTTTCTGACGTGCGGTAGCGGAGCAGGAGTTGACTGGCTGCAATGGCATCAATTTATTTTTTCCAGTCACATTCACATATCAGGAGTTGTACTTGACACAAATAGAATACGCCCAGTTTCTCGTTATTAACATATCATAACCTGTGCGTATACAATGTTATATGCATGTACTTGAAACCAGGAAGCTCGATTGGCCGAGACCGAGCACAGCTCGGCCTCGGCCAATCAAGCTTCCTGAATTCAAGTATGCGATCAGAGAACATTCTCAGAAAGCTACATAAGCATCGTCCAGGAGTAGACGGAGAACAAAAGTCATAAGCACCCATACCACAAATAACAGTCACAGATCAGGAGTAGGTTGTTCACAAATATCACAAACCCAATTCTCAAAAACTGTCACAGATCAGGCGTATGCTGGCCACAAATATCAGAAGCCCCATTTCTCAAATTACCGTCCCAAATAGGATAAACGGGAAAATAAGCGTTTCGGAGACAGCTGTGCCCGGATTTTTAGACGCCATGCGGAGCTTTTATGGCTACATCTTACGTTACATTTGGTCACACCGTGGTCTACGTCTCGCTACATCTAGTTGCCTATAGTCTGTTTCACGAAAGCTGCCCAAATTTTACGGCTATATAAACAATGCAAAAACAATATTTTTTCGATAGTATTAAATTAAAGCAAAATTTAAGAATGAGCCTTCTTTTTATTTCGTGAAATTTTGTCAAATATTGGTTTTATTACGAAAAATTGATTTCTCTATGGGAATTTAACATGGGGGAAAGAGGTAGAGGACTTGTGGGAGGAGTCAAAAAACAATTTTTTTTTTGGAAATTGTCTCCAAAACTTAGCTAGATAGCTTGGAAAACTAAGAAAAACTAAGAAAACAAAGGTTAAATTTTAAAAATCGGTCCAGTATTTCTGAAATTCTAAAAAATTTCCCCATGTTAAATCCCCATAGACATCTTCACGGGGATTTAACATGGGGAAATTTTGTTTTCGCAATAAAATCAATATTTGACAAAATTTCACGAAATAAAAAGAAGGCTCATTCTTAATTTTTCCTTTAATTTAATATTATCAAAAGAAATCTTGTTTTTGAATTGTTTATATAGCCGTAAAATTTGGGCAGCTTTCGTGAAACAGACAGTATTTTGATATATGATTGTGTCTTGAATGCGTGCCACGCGGGCTGTATTACATATAAAGTCATACGATGTATATATAGGCACGGCTGAGATGTCAAGTATTAAACGGATATTAAAGGTGTACGTTTCCCATTCCCGATAAAATTATCATTCTTTGTCAATACATGTACATGTATATGGTAAATACTGGCATGGTGGAACCGTTTTCGCGGTAATAAGCAATATAAAATTACAAGTGTGTTAAAATCATATTACTCTAGTGCAATAAATACCTGTATGTAAATTAGAGTTAAAACAACAGCATCAGTAGAACTTCAATGCTGTGCGTATGCAATAAATATAACCTAATCATTATGTTAAGTTAAGCTGATATTTATTAAACTCGTTGACTGATTTAATAAGAAACGAGGCATAGTCTGTAAACTCGTTTAATAAATATCACATTAAAGCATCACTAATGTAAGAATTTCTATATATTCCGGGGCCCGTTTCACTAAACTTCGTATGATAAATATATTCGTACGAAGATTATTATGAAGTTGCTTCAAACATTAACCTGATTGCCTAATGTTACCCGGGAATTGCATAACACTCTGTGTACCGGTCATTAATTGTGCCCACATCCACGATAAACTTAACACTATCGGCTGTCTGTTATTGTTATTGTTATTGTTATTGTGTATTTCAATTTTAAACTATTTAGTCGTACGAAGTTTAATGAAACGGGCTCCAGGGGTTCCTACGACTAAGATGTTCGTAAGTGCAAATTTAGTATCGTCTACAAATATCAATTGATGGATTTTCATTTATTCAGCATATGCAGCCTATGCTCAATAAATGTAAATCCAATAATTGTTTAGAAGAAAACATTGTTAATGTGAAATTTACAGTCTATCATAATTGTGCACTTCCGAAGTTTAGTGAAACGGGCCCCAGATGTGTAAGTTGATCTCGAATTTTGCTGGTAGCTGAAATATTTCTTGCTTTTTCACATTCCGTGCAACACATGGTTGCATAACACTCTGAATATGTATGAGTGGCGATTAATGTCATAATCGTCGTTTTTAACTCGTTTGAATTATTGCGTTATCGCTAGAAATGCATTATAGGAATAAATGGCCTTTTTTTGTGGAATTTATCGGGGTATAAACTTGGAAAAGTCGCGGGAATACTGGACGAAGGCCGGAAGGCCTCGTCCAGTATTCCCGCGACTTTTCCAAGTTTATATCCCCGATAAATTCTACAAAAAGGCCATTCATTCCTTATAATTCCAGCATTTGAAATAAATTCATCAAGAAAATGTGTTTATTTTCCGTTTTCTTAAGAATTATTTTAACTGCGCCTCACGGTTACGGAAAGTAGTTCGGCATGGGAGTTTACTGGGATATAAATTTTGGACAGAGACTTGCTACGGGCCAATCAAATGTTAGGGAATTGTGTAAATAATTTTGTGCTGGAATTATGATCTAATAGTAAATACACGTTACTTGTTATTAGTACAGTTCGAGCGCGTTACATATTGATATTTTATTATAATAATACAGTCGAACCTCCACTAACGGCCACCTCTCTACAACAACACCCTCTCTGTAACAACCGTTATTTTATATCCCAAATGGATGATTTCCTCTATATCTAACCCTTAGACTGCCGAGCACGAAAATTGTCATCTGATGTTGAAATGATTCTAAAATGCTGTCAAAGCATGTATTTGATGAGAATTATCGAAGGAAATAAATAAACATCAGACGACAAAATTTAATTCAGCATTAACCTCCCTACAACAGCCACCTCTCTACAACAGCCAGTTTTGCGTCTTTGGCTGTTGTAGAGAGGTTGCACTGTACATTAAAAACGGCAGTTATGGCATGAATCGATAATATGTACGCGTTATAACGCGTTACAGACAATTTTTGACGCTTTGCTACCCGTGTCTAACGCGTTACTTTTGAGCAGTAGCTGAAATGTGTATTTTACTCTATTGTTCATATACATGTCTAAGCGTTAGTACTCAAAAGTAACGAGTTACAATTCTAAAGCGCTAGAAACGGCACTTATAAAGCGATTCGTCACTCATAAATCTGTACGCATGAATGGAAATATAGTTTTCAGATTATTGGCGTTGGTATTCATTTAGCCATTATATTGCCTTTCTTTCTCATCTATCTGTGATTGAATGGCAATGCAAGCTATTTACTGAAGTATAATGCAACTTTAAGCAACCATTATATATTGTAATTACACATTAAAGATGTTACAATATTAGATATGCACCTTTTTGCGACACTCAATAGATATATTGTGAGTGTTTCATTTTCTGATTAATGGTTTGGTAACAGATGCATGAATCTGGAAGAAAATACGATAGGACATGATAAAAACGTACTTATCGTATTTAATTAATTGGACATGCATTGTGCAGTAACTTTGAATGAGGCTAGATATTGTGACAACTGTTGCAGAAAGACAAACTATAGAGAATACCAGGCTAGTTTATTTTGATATCAAGTTTATCAGGCAAGGCTAGGAAACGCGTAGGAATTCCGAGGCTTGTCGAGGAATTCCTACCGTTTCCGAGCCGAGCCTGATAAACTTGATATCAAAATACACTAGCATGGTATTCTATTTATCAGGAAACGCTTTATGCTACAAACTGAGCTATTATTACTTGGCTTTCGTTGAAAATAACGCGGACTTGTTTCCGTGACGTCATTCCATGGACGTCATTCGGTAACGTCATGTGACGCCGTTCGACCAATGAAACGTTAGTTTTCAATTTGTTGTAACCCGGATATTCGTATCAGGTCAATGCCTGATACAGCAATATGCTATCAATCAGTCAGTATGTATACGATACAAGTGCTATCATGTTGTTCAATTTGACGAATTCTACCACGATACTGATATGTATACAAAGTCTGTGTTCAATGATACGAGGTGCAGTCATAAAGTTCTCGGACTTTGCTTATATCTAAAGAACGATTTGGTCAAATCGGTTTTGAACTATGTCATTAGAAAGCTTGTTCATTTGTGCAAACAATAACATATAGTCAGATGGATCTAAGCATACTAACGCGCAAATGACGGTCATGCCATATTCGTCTACATGGTTGGAATCGTGACACTGACCAGGTTAACGCAACTGGGTGTGTAAATGTTTCGAATCATTGATACTATTAACGCAGTTGTGTACGACGACCGATTAATGACGCAACCGTCTGCGTTAAACTTGCCCAGATGCCAACGTTGCTGAACAACAAGTATAAATCTAAAGTCGCAATCAAGCAGTTTGATTGGCTGAGCCTGAGCTGTAGCACAGCTCAGACTCAGTCAATCCGGCTGTTTGATCTCAAACACAATATTCAAGTACATGTGCATTTTGAAATAAAAATAATTACAAATATTGACAAGACCAGCGCAGGCGGTGGTGTTGAAGATATCTTGGACTACGAAGCAGACCGAATGAATTTGACATATTTCGGATCTTTTCGGGTTCATAGCCAGGCCGACACGGTGACGTCTGGTTCGTACCCAGCACGAACTGTGGCGAATAACAGTCCGTAACACACACCAATAATCTTATCTTGTCCGGTGACCGCAATTACCGGCTTATACTCCAGCCGAATTACACACACTTCGGTTGTTTTGCATCAAGAACACCATAGTGCCGCTCGCTGCGTGGTACGAACCTGCTTAGGGACGAATAGGATTAAGAATCATTTTTGCGTTTTGGAAATTATACGGATTGCGATGTCATATTATACACACCTCACTAGCTTCATTTGGTCAACTTTTATTCAGGAAACATTAAAGTACCAACCGTATACTTAGCGTGGTCAGTTTACAAGGTCAAACGTGTACAGCAACCGAATAATGCCAATTGCGCTATTTAATGATTAAGGAACGTACGGTATAATACAAAGTACATTACAATCCGATTGAATAAAATGGCGATTGAAGTGCATAATTCAAAATAACAAAATATCACGCCGGCAAAGATAAAAGCGAAACATTCCTATATACATATAACATATGATTAAGAATTTTATACTTGACCAAGTTTCCAGCTTGAATATAATTTGCAATAAGCGGTATTGCACAATAATGTGATCTTATCACCGTAAATCCGAACAATATTAAGTTTTAGCGGCTCTGCTGATACAATGATAACCTGAAAACTTGATTCTACATATCCGCTATTGATATTGTCTCGATATCAAACAACATATGCAGACATTTCTTGCGCACGAAGTTAGCATGGACGGAAAACGACGATTTAGTAATTCTGAAACTGGGTTTGTCAACATGCCGTTTCTGGGCACGGTCTAGAAATTTATACCCGAAATCACGCAGTGTGATTGGTCGAGACTGAGCACAGCTCAGTCTCGACCGATCACACTTCTCGATTTCTCGAGTTCTTGCAATATAATTCAGTACATGCATGTGCATACCGTTTATGGTGTTGAACCTGGTCTTGTCTCCCCAACACAAATTCAGTAGAATCAGTTACGGACCAAAACATGTTCGTACGCGTTGTGAGTGTGTCTCGTTCTTATACCATATTATTTTACCTTCGCCTCCAGTGTACGCTAGTACAGATATGCCGTTTGCCCTGGGCTCGTGCCTATACAACTGTATGTGCTGTTCTCAATCTCAGCCAATCATACTGCCTTGTTGCGAGTACAAACATCGAGCATGAGCAATAGCAATCAAGATAATCAAAGAGGAGCAACGAACCCACGTACATTAAAACAAAGGATAGAAAATCTTATAACCGTGCAGAAATAATAAAAAACTGCTTGCGTACAGCAAACTGTTTAGCAGCATATGTTACCTGTTTCTTAAGATTCTGTTATTTCTGTTCAGCTATTGCACTTCTAATAAGGTGAAAGAGGGAGGCCATGTCATTTCTTTGTCCATTTCGTCCGCGTATTTCATGGATTTTACATCTATATAGCAAGCTGAAGGCAACACTTGTGGTTACGGGGCGTGCGCATTTATGAATCAATTCAAATGCATAATCGTTAAAATATGCGGAATCTATCATCATATTCGGGAAGACATGTGGACGCAATCGACCGTGTCCGTGTTCTGTACGAATTCTGGATACCCGCGAAATTGGGATGGGAGAACATTGACGATTATAAATAGCGTATATAGCCGGATATTCGTATCTGTGCATATTTATCACAGCAACATGATCCAACATGATAATTATTATACATGCTAAAATAGCGAAACCAATCGGCTATGTTTCCGCAAAGGGTGGTATCCACCCTTTGCGGAAACATAGCCGATTGGTTTCGCTATTATGATGAATCAGGAATGTGTATTCTGGTTTCGGGTTGAGTGTCCGTAGTAACCAGTTTTTCGTTTTCTCATACGCCGTGCCAATAACCCGAGATGGCATGACGCCTAGAAAGAATACACTGACTTTCTCTTCACAGAAGTTGGGACAGGATCTATCTGCGACCAGTGTAGACCATGACCAGACTGGTCTACACTGGCCACCAGATAAATTGTACATACACTGCAATAGCGATTACACAGTCTGATCGCGGTATCCTCTTTTTTAAAGGATATAAATAGCATGTCTCGAAACGGGTGTCCAAATTAAAATCTTCGGAAAAATCATCGAATTCTAATTCCATTCATAAAATAATACCTGACAAAAACGCACTCATCGCAATTCCACTGAAACAAACTCAGGCCTGGTGATTTTCTAACGTTAAATTGACCCTGAAAAGCCAAAATCTACAAAAGATAAATGTGTAAGTTTCTGCCATATTTCGGAGAATCTTATCTACCCGCATTAGCGAAGAACCCAGCGATGCCTTACTGGTGTTTTACTATCACTATAGTTGCAACGGATAATGAAACAAAATGTCGCATTCTTGATTAACCTGAAAATTTAATTTATTCACGAGAATAAATTGCTAGTTTGACAGGTGACGATGACAATCCGAGACCACGTGACTGCAGTATCCGTGAAATCGACAGCTGATTATGTTGGTAGGAGCATAATTATTACATTTCAGGGGGCCGTTTCACTAAACTTCCTACGACTAAAATGTTCGTATGTGCAAAATTATGATAGTCTGTAAATTTCACATTAACAATGGTTTCTTGTAAACAATTATTGGATTTACATTTATTGAGCATTGGCTGCATATGCAGCATATGCTCAATAAATGTAAAGCCATCAATTGAAATTTACAGACTATTCTAAATCTGCACTTACGAACATTTTACTCGTACGAAATTCAGTGAAACGGCCCCCTGGTGCGGTGGAACGTCTCTAAATAGGACACCATGTGAGGTATTTACATACAATCTCACTGGTGCTGGCCTAAAATGTCAGCGGCTGGAATTGAAACTACGTTACGTGACAAACATGCTCAGAAATGTTTGAAAATCCCCAAAAGTATGCTTTGAAATTATGTCCAATATACATTAACATGCCAATGAAGTAGATTACTACATCATTTGACAAGGTTCTGCAAGCAAACATTGTCCTTGACCTGAACTCATCCTGAGTTTTTACTGACTTTTGTTGAGTACACCGCGTACGAATATCTGCATGATTTAGAGTGGTTGAACAAGAAGCGAATCAAATACAAGATGGCAGACATTGACAATAAAGAAAATGTAAAGAATACCGATCATATGGCAAAAACACTGAATAGAATAATTCATTTGTTATATCGGTCGCTCGGGTTTAACCTTCATACGGTCTGTAATAGGTGTGAAATTATCACACACATGCAATCGCGCAAAATTGGCAATTTTATATTCCCATTATAAAGGAGATTTACAATACCAGCTGCGTAAATATTGATTATGAAATGTTCTGTGTCTCTGTCCGAAATTTCTACCCTGCAATCAAACAGTTTGATTGGTTGAGCATGAGCTAGCTCAGGCTCAACCAATCAAGCTGCTTGATTCCGAGGAGCATGCGATCGAGTCAATGTCCACGAGGGTCTATAATCGTTGACCAAAACTGACAGGATTACCACAGTTCATAGTGTAAGAAGTCCAGTTATCGTGATAAGCAAAGATAAAATGGAAAGGTTGAATTTCTATACCTCGACGGGCTAGACAGAAAATTGAAGAAAATTGCCGTTTTTTTGGTGTCGTATAGAAGCACATACATCGCACAATACAATTAAAATTTGTGTTATGGCCATTTTCCACGCAATGCTCTAGATATACAAGGAAGACAATCAAAGGATTGATACTTTGAAGATGCTGTTCATAATTGACATCCCGGTTTCTATGGCATTGTTGTATTAATACTACCAATGCAAATAATAATGAGAAACATTTACTGTAGCATTTGCCATATAGGACTTCATTTTCAGTCAGTGTTGATTTTCATTATCTAACTCAAGTGCTGTTAATAAATACATGTAGTGTAACTGTTAAAAATAATAAAACGTTAACAGTGTATGCCAACATTGCAGAGCAAACTGGATTTATTTCTACGAGAATAGTCGAGATAAAACGAGATTTACAGAACGATTATACAAATGACGGTGTATTTAAGACGAACATTTATAAAATTTACAAAAAGTTTCGTAAAGAAGCAGAGTCCTCAAACCTTTTGCAGAACGACACTGAAATATATCTCTGTGGGCTCCTAACCATCGGGTTGATTGATTTCGTCAATGTATACTGAAACGCTTTAAAAACGCAACAATGGTGCAAGCACAAGCACACGCTACACAGCCGCCTACACTAAACTTGTCAATATTTGTAATTATTTTTATTTCAAAATACTTTAATATTGTGTATGAAATCAGACGGTTTGATTTGCTGAGCCTGATCTGTGCTACAGCTCAGGCTCAGCCAATAAAACTGCTCGTTTGCGCGTTGAGATGGCTAATAGATGTGCGGAAATGTTGGCATCTGGGCAACGCAGGCGGTTGTGTTATTCGACCGGCTCTAACCGACAATATTCTATGGACCATTGATGGGCGTCACTGTAGTGGGATCTCGGATGTAAAAATCACCATGAGGGCGTCACGTTAGTTTATCTCGGATGTACTATGGACCATTGATGGCGTCACGAATCTGATATATCCTCGATGTACTATGGACCATTGATGGGCGTCACTGTAGTTTTTCTCGGATGTATCTCGATGTGTACTATGGACCATTTGATCGCATGGGCGTCCAGGCGTCCTGTAGTTTATCTCGAATGTATGATGGACATTGTGCTCACTGTGTTTATCACGATGTAGATGGACCATTGAGGGCGTCACTTATTTATCTCGAATGTATGACCTGGGGCACATTGACTATGGACATTGATGCTACACCAATATGGCCCATAGTTTATACTCGGTATGTACGATCACGTTTACATTGATGGGACGTCACTAGTTTTCTAGTATTTCATCCTCGCCCCCCCCACTAGTACTGATGGAACCATTGATGGACGTCACTGTAGTTTATCTCAGAGTATGATGTACGATGGACCATTGATGGACGTCACTGTAGTTTATCTCAGATGTATGATGGACCATTGATGGGCGTCACTGTAGTTTATCTCGGATGTACTATGGACCATTGATGGGCGTCACTGTAGTTTATCTCAGATGTACCGATGACCATTGATGGGCGTCACTGTAGTTATCGCAGAGTACTGATGGTACATTGATGGGCGTCACTGTAGTTTATCTCGAATGTATGATGGACCATTGATGGACGTCACTGTAGTTTATCTCAGATGTATGATGGACCATTGATGGACGTCACTGTAGTTTATCTCAGATGTACGATGGACCAATGATGGGCGTCACTGAGTTTTCTCGAATTGTATATGGACCATTGATGGACGTCACTGAGTTTAAATCTCGATGTACGATGGACCATTGATGGGAGTCACTCGTAGTTTTTATCTCAGATGTAAATGATGGACACATTGTGGGCGTCACAGTAGATTACTCAATGTATGAATGGACACATTGATGGGCGTCACGTAGTTTATCTCAGATGTACTATGGACCATTGATGGGCGTCACTGTAGTTTATCTCGGATGTACGATGGACCATTGATGGGCGTCACTGTAGTTTATCTCGGATGTACGATGGACCATTGATGGGCGTCACTGTAGTTTATCTCGAATGTATGATGGACCATTGATGGACGTCACTGTAGTTTATCTCGGATGTACGATGGACCATTGATGGGCGTCACTGTAGTTTATCTCAGATGTATGATGGACCATTGATGGGCGTCACTGTAGTTTATCTCAGATGTACGATGGACCATTGATGGGCGTCACTGTAGTTTATCTCAGATGTACGATGGACCATTGATGGGCGTACTGTAGTTTATCTCGATGTAAACGATGACCCATTTATGGGCGACCACTGTAGTTTTTTTTTTTTTTTTTTTTTTTTTTTTTTTTTATCTCGGATGTACGATGGACCATTGATGGGCGTCACTGTAGTTTATCTCAGATGTACGATGGACCATTGATGGGCGTCACTGTAGTTTATCTCAGATGTATGATGGACCATTGATGGGCGTCACTGTAGTTTATCTCGGATGTACTATGGCCCATTGACTGAGGGCGTCACTGTAAGTATTTATCTCGGATGTACGATGGACCATTGATGGGCGTCACTGTAGTTTTTATATCTCAGATGTACGATGGACCATTGGATGGGCGTCACTGTATTTGATTTATCTCGAATGTTTACTATGGACCATTGATGGGCGTCACTGTAGTGTTTTATCCTCGGATGTACGATGACCATGATGGGCGTCACTGTAGTTTACTCTCTTCGAATGTTTATGATCTTGGACCCATTGATGGGCGGTCACTGGTAGTTTATCTCGGATGTACTATGGACCATTGATGGGCGTCACTGTAGTTTATCTCGAATGTATGATGGACCATTGATGGACGTCACTGTAGTTTATCTCGGATGTACTATGGACCATTGATGGGAGTCTCTGTAGTTTATCTCGGATGTACTATGGACCATTGATGGGCGTCACTGTAGTTTATCTCGGATGTACTATGGACCATTGATGGGCGTCACTGTAGTTTATCTCGGATGTATGATGGACCATTGATGGGCGTAACTGTAGTTTATCTCGAATGTATGCATGTTCATGATTGCAAAACACCGTCATGTCTTTGAATGGTCTCCTCGGGTGCATGGAACTAAAATGACTTGTCTAAAATGGCTTACAGAGATTCCACTGTAGATGTATATTGTACATATATATTGTAATTTGCCTCTGCTTTATGTCTGTTTATGATCGCAAAGTAGAACATCATAGTATTTGCATGTTCCGTGTCTGGAGGACGTATTACAGTGGAACATTTCTAAACAGGACACACTGGGACCTCCCATGGTGTGGTGTCCTGGGACCTCCCAGGGTGTCCGATTTAGAGTGGTTCCTCTGTATGAAAGTACCTTATTTCACATTATGAATGAAAGTGGCATAGTTTCTATTCAGTTGTAAATATTTATACGCATAAAAAGCCAATTTCAATATTTTAATAAACTACGATAATACGCCGTAGAACTAGTCAATATTATGCCTTTATACTTCATTTACACGAACGATAATTGGACTAGTTTATTATAATTAAATAACTATATACTTGTTGTATTCGCTGGCCATTCGCTATGTGTTATAAATGGTAGAACTACAATATAGTTCCTGTACATTTATATGGAAGTACCTTATATGTCAGCATCGTAACATGGTTTGACAGTTAAAGGTAGTTTTCAGTTGTTCCGTATTTATGATAATAAACGGGTTCTGCGTGTTTATTCTAGGATAAAAGATGGGCCTATCAAAGGCTCTTTCACATTTGCAAAGAAAATTACGAAAACACTCAAGGGTAACCTGTCTTCTGAAACTGTGTGAAAATAACCCTTAATTTTCATTTTTACCTAATAATCCAGCCACATTCTCTTTATCTGCAAAACAAAATTTGGAGAAATTGTGATTTTCCCACGCAATTGAATAATTTCGAAGAAAAAGAGGCACTTGGGTCGTGATATGACAAAACGTATAATGCTGAGCTCATATACTATCTTACAGTGAAACCTGTCTAAACCGTACACCCTGGGAAAATCCAAGGGTGCCCGGTTTAGAGAGGTTCCACTGTAGATTTGCACAGACCGCATACGGGCAATATTGATACGGAAATAATTTGGAACTCTCACAAGATGTGAGATCACGTGGTATCAGAAACGTGTGACGTATTGATAGACGTCATTGTTTTGTAGTTTTTTCTTCAATATCATTCAAACGGTGTAACTGAATTTGCTAAAACATGGCGAAGTAAATATATAGCATTGATTGATGGAGTAAATGGTCAGATATAGATAAATTGTTTTGCCGAAGAATAGAGTATAGTAAAAAACAGAATCAAATACGATTAACTGCAGATCAAGAGATATTGAACCCGACTAGATATGGCTGACCAGTTGTCTAGACGCTTGTGTGACGGCATTTAAGCGCCGGCGCAAAGGGATTCCGTCAACAGTGAGCATTATTCGATTATCGAACGGTATTCGCGAACAACGGGAGAAACACGCATGCGCAGATAATATACGAAGACGACGTTCCCAACCAATTGTAAATATTCTAAATGAGCAGAGTGGACCATTTCGGGATTGAAACTTACAATGCGCACATGAACTCGTGTCTTTAAGTTAAAACTCTGGGTTACGCTCATTTGGAAGATGGTCGACTACACTGGCGCTTGACACTGGCTATTATTACATATGGTTTCTCTCAATGACCGCGCATTCGAGTCAACATAGCACATATGAGGCACGCCATGTGATTGTGTACCTAAGAACATGTGTGATTTTCCATGACATATATTTGCTGACATAGAACATGAGGAATTGTATTGCTTTGAAAATTCCGTCTACGTTCGACGTCGTTTACGGAAACTATCGAACAGTTTGTAACTGTTTATCATGCTCTTAGGTACACAATCACATGGCGACTCTCATATGTGGCACACTTTGACAAAAAGTGCTTCTTGTCCATGATACCACTGCGCCCCTGGTCTGCGCCGTCTGATCAGAACGTGCACTGCTCATCAGTTGTTCAGTGGACCATTTCGGATAATTTTCAATGACAATTCAGGCCAACGCCCGTTGTTTGGAACGTGATGGCCTATCAGCAACAACAAGCTGGTCAAACTCATCCATTAAGTCCCACGTTGTTATGACGATTCACATATTATTTTCAATTTAATCACAATCGATTACTTCAGTAGCAGACTGAATACCACAATGATAACTTTTGTCCTATAAAACGTGTAAATTTCGCACGTAGTAAGTAGTCCACACCACCATTGAGAGATGTACAAATTCCTCCGCGGTACGCATGCGTGGAAACAGCTTTCTACTTTGCAGTTGACACAAAGTAATTCCTGTACGGGGTATACAAATATTGTGTACATTTACGGTAGAATCTATGAAAACATTATGAAGACGTGTCTGGCTACTGATGCCTGCCGGTTTCTCGTAAAGTCTCATACAAGACAGTCTCGGGGAAATTGAATGGCGCTCCACGTATGAATACATTTGATCAATACCATATTGTGCTCCGCCGGGGGGACAAACGCGGCAATTTACGCCCAACTGGAGATAAACAAACGCCATAACCGGGAAATTCGTGGCTAAAAATACATTTCATAACTGTAGTATTGCAAGCTGTTATTAAATGCGCCGCAATCTAGTAAAACCGGGCTTATTTCATTTCTGGTCAGAATAGCCCATGATTAGCCTTTGCACTCACGTTACAAGGCATCAACCTACATTGCCCCGCCTGTGCATTGTGTATGTTTCGCTGATTGAATCGCGACCACTGAAAACCCCGACCAGACAGCGCTGCAGCGCAGTCTGTTCGGAGTTTTCATTGGTCGCAACACTGATAAGGCAGTTTCTTCTAGAGCATGGTCCAATTATTGTATTTGTAGCCGATTTTAATCCTCAATAATCTCTCATTTCGATCTGTTTAGCGCATGAATACCGTTGCAGTAGTAAAATTGACCTAGATTCGCGATGCAAATGATATGTCATCTGCGGTTGTCAGTCAGAAAATTGTCTGTCATTAACACAAGACGATGTTGCCAATATGGAAGCGTTCAGTCTAGTAGAAGGAACAATTCCACCATTGTAAAAATAACTCATTATTAACATAAGCATGCCTAGGATAGAAACGTTATACATGTACTTTTGTACTGTGATCAATACACATTTCGCGAAGGTGTTATATATCACATCGACATCTAATGATCATATTAGGCCAGTCAAAAGTCTTCATGTCTCATTCCTAGATTTCGTCATCACACAGAGATACTAGTATGGGAATTTTTCGCGGAAATAGATAGGAAATTCGCTGAATTCAAGTTTTTATAACTAGTACATTTTTGCTTAAATTTCTAATTTTTGCAATGGAATGCGTAAAATTGTGTTTGTAATTGTACACAAAATATGAGAATGTTTTATAATCGTAGGACATGTCTGTGAATTTAAATACAAAAAGTAACGTTTGACACATTGGGGGAGATTTGGACATCAATGCCGCGATGCCTGTTACCTGTCTTTCGTGTGTGGCAGGTGGGTGCATGCGATGGGTAATCTAACAATCGGGGTTCATCCTTACTGGAGACCTGGTTTGGCCTTCACATACGTCTTTGGCATTTTGTATGTGAATCTGGTTATACCCATTATGTGAGTATTATACTTTATAATCTGTCGAAAATATTATTTTTTTCAGTTCACACATTTAATTAGTATAAATAATTAAAATATATCTTGCCTCATTTGCATATGAAAATAGCCTGATACCACTGCGGGTCACTATCAGTAAAATAAATATTACTAACTGATTATAATTATCTGTAAAACGGGCACTCGTAATTTTTAGAACTAGTGGAATAGTGACACAATTATACACTTATTTAATTCCTATAAAGAACATTTCGTGCCTACTGAGTGGGCATGTACCTTTAAAATGCCATTTTCAAGGTCATACCGCCAATAATTGCCGTGATGGCTGTGTTTAAGACATACATTCACGATGAACCACTGGTCCTATGCCACAGACCAGTACAATTTGATTCGGGCGAGCAGAAATAGACAGCAACTGGCCCAGTGGGCCAGATGAATTTGTATGTGAATACCTTTTTTCTCACAACTTTTAACAACTCTGAAAGAAATTTTGACTAAAATTGTTTTTGGGTCAGCAAAATATCTTTCAGGCCAGCAGTTTTCTCAATTGCACTGGCCCAGCGGGCCGCGGATTTGGAAGTTTGTCGTGAAGAATGCAGCCCACTAGCCTATTTCACCAACATTGCAAAGTTCCTTATACTTTGTGGAAGAAATTTTCAAATTAAGGATAAATTTATTAATTTTTATTATACTGAATATATTACATTATCACAGCCATTTTGGCTGTGATAATGTAATGATTTCAGTATAATAATTATGCATACTTTTAATCATCAACTATATGCAGTCGTTAGTTCTATATGAAATAATTAATTTTGGAAAACATAAATGATTACTCCCTCAAAGTATACTTAGCTATATAGATAAGCATGCTTAGCAATTTTGGTGAAATCGACTACAGTTTAACAGCGAATCTACCAGTACAAACGCACCGCTGCTGCAAGTTGCAACATGGATGACATCTTTTAGCTTATACCTTCGTTATTAATCGACAAACTTACGTCTGAGTGGTTTTCAATACCGGCTCAATAAATGATGGATTATTCAATTTCATTCCATGTTTAATTATTATTTATTGTAAACGATCCACTTCACGTGACTATTGCAGTATTTATTTGCATGCAGGCAGACGATATCAATTCCATGCGGAAAGCGTTTCTCCAACCCAGCGCAAGTCTGTGTACTTCCTGGGATATCCACATGGTGAAGAATCAGTAAAACCGCTTTAACTACGGTATTGCAGAGTGCCGCAATACACACTGCACGTACATAGTTTATTTTCTCCTGTATACGTCTATAAACTACCGAACATGTCATAGCTCTTGATTCGATTGAGTAAGCGGCATTATAAAAGTAGCGTATTTCGTCTTTTAATCCAGCCCACGGTATATAGAAGGCGAGTGTAAGAAATTAATTAAAGCCGTTCAAGGTCAAGTGAAGTATGTTTATTGCGTTTTCTCCTTCACTGAAGATCAAAGTCAGAAATATTCAGCAACCGTAAACATTACCCATGTCAAAGCAATAGAACATGCTACAGAGAATACTTAATTTATATACATTTGAGACACATTGCATGCACTTCGCTAGGTATAGGCCTGCATGGAAGCCCGGGCTTCAACTATTATTTCCAGACATAACCTCACTTTTTTAATGTTATAAAATTGCACAAGAGATGTAATAAATATTTTCCGAAACAAACATATAGAATACAGGACAGTGACCAAAGTTTTAAAACATTCCGGGAGAGGGACATGCACCCGGACTCCACACCCCCACTCATATCACCTAGCATACTCCTTCACTTTGCGATCTTCATTGTAGTTGCGAACAGTTATACTTCACTCTTGCAATCTACTCCGGTACCGTCCGTAGCTGGCTACGGAGGGTGCGGGAGTAGATTGCAAGAGTTATACTGTTCGCAACTAGCTCCATTGGATCACCTACATGTGCTTCAACTTTAGACAGGGTCTCACGACGTCCCTACATTCTGCAACCATACACTGGCGTTTGAAACATTTAGCAAACAAATAATAATTAAGGAAACGTGACCTGTCTGTACACGAATGCCCCCCTGTGGCAGATTTGAGAAACTCCGGCAAACGTATTAACATAAACCTAAAGATATAATAAGTCAAGTTATGAAGGTCCAAATGTCAAGGTCATATTCAGGACGGCATGTGTGTGTGACATACATAATGTATTGAAATAGTGAAGCAATCCTTCAAGAGTAGTAAAGTTATGACTGATTAAAGACACTCATTCAAACTTCTTAGTGTGACCAACGAACGGACACGCAGTCCAAATAATATATGCATAACAATCGCAATACAGTGGTCGAAATTTAAAGGTATATGGCCACTCAGTAGGCACAAACTGTTCTTCATATCAGAAACATCATCTGAGACATTTTCGGGCAAAATAAACATTTATTCACCATTAATCCACGTATTGACTGTCATTATTATACATTTTATATCGACGTAAATGTTCACACTGATATCAGGGGCGATAACCGTGTTTCCTTAAAATGTGAATTGACATGACTATTTATTGTCTGTATTCATGTTTTGATGTGCTATGATCATACTTTATAATCTTTTAAAAATTCAGGTGACGCATTTAATTAGTATAAATAATTAAAAACTAGCTTGCCTCATTTGCATATGAAAATAGCCTGATACAATCGCGAGTCACTATAAATATTACTAAATGATTATATCTGTATAGCGGGCACTGGTAATTTTTAGAACTGGTGGAATAGTGACACAATTATACACTTATTTAATTCCAATATAAATAACATTTTGTGCCTACTGAGTGGGCAGGCACAGTGGGGTCAGCGTGTAAGTGCACACACGAACGAACACGACAGGTTGGAACCAACCTGTCGTGTTCGTTCGTGTGTGCACTTACACGCTGACCCCACTGTACCTTTAATTTCACATTTCATGGTCTCTGACTTGACCGGTTATTCAACGCTCGATGATATTCATATACATACATATGACAAGTGACCCATGGACGTGTGTATATGGTAAAGGTGCAGTGATGTACAATATTGTCGGGCCAATGAACGCATTAAGACCATCATCGACGCATGGGATAATACGATTCAAATAAGATTGTGATTGGACAAAAAGGATTTATGGCATATGCGGCCAGGGTAGATCCAGATCAGCAGGCTGATCAGAATCTGCACTGATCGCCATTCCGTCAGTGAAACACATGTTCTGCTTCTAGGAGGTATAGTTTAGAACGTTATCAGGACGCATGTGTGTGCTAGCAGATTAACAGCTTGCGAATGAAAATAAAATGCTATAAGCCCCGTTTCTCCATCAAGTCACAGTGACACATGTGGCACCACATCATACGGCTTCATATAATCTATAAGGTAATCAATTATATGTATAACATATAGTTAATCAAACGTTGGCTCTTGCAGTGTTGGACAGTGACATTGCCGTCTGCAAGTTTATTATATGCAGTACTGTCTCTTTTTAATAGCATTTGCAAGCTTTGATAGCATTTTTAGCTTTCACATTAGGAAAAATGTGAAAAGAATAGGAAAAATGTGAAAATAAAGTGACTCAATATTGCAAGAGTAGAAGAGGGTGTATATGTGTATGTAATGGTATATGTACCTATGTATATTACATGTAAAATTGTGTACGGTTTGTGCGGGATGGCCCCGACCCACCACAAACCTATTACGGGGACAAGAACTACTTTCCAAATATGAAAGAAAAAAACACACTAATATGCAGTAAAAACCTCTCTAAACCGGACACCCCGTGGACCCCATTGTGTTTCATTTAGATGGGTTTCATGGTACAGTAGAACCTCTCTAAACCGGACACGCACACAGTATGTGTATCCTTAAAGGTACATGCCCACTCAGTAAGCACAACTTGTTCTATATAGGAATTAACTATGTGTGTAGTTGTGTTACTATTCCACCAGTTCTAAAAATTACGAGTGCCCGCTATACAAATATATTAATTTAAAAATAATTAGTTTACTGATAGTGACGCGCGGTGGTATCAGGCTATTTTCATATGCAAATGAGGCATGATATTTTTTATACTAATTAAATGCATCACCTGAACAATAATATTTTCGACAGATTATAAAGTACGATCATTGCACCACATCAAAAAATAAATACAGGGAATAAATAGTAATGTCCGTTAACATTTTAATGAAACACGGTTATCAGTGTGGAAATTTAAGTCTGATATAAAATGTATAATAATGCGAATCAATACGTTGAGTAATGGGATAAACGAGATGTTTATTTTTCCAGAAAATGTCTCAGATGAATGTTTCTGATGTAAAGAATATGTTGTGCCTACTGAGTGGGCATGTACCTTTAATGTTATATGTTTCAGTGGTGTATAGTTATGATGATAATGTCTGTTCAAGTTCGCAAAGCACAGCCGCATACCTTGGCATAGTCATATGTCTGATTTAGAGAGGTTGCGCTGTAATTAAGTTCATTGTCGTGTCTGTGCTTAAATGAAAATAATAAAACTTGTAAAATGTAGTGCATAAATACATTGTCACCGCTCTAAACCGGATCCCAGGCTCCCAGACATCCACTGTATAGTTTGATTAAGATGTGCTATACGGATTTCAGAAAGGCTACTTCGGTGATTGAACGACGAACAGCATTTGCCCCGATCAGACTGCATGAATACAGCGTATGGGATCACGTGGTCTTTTGTTTACATTGGATTAATGGTGGCGCCCATGTGGTCTCAGGTAAATCTTATTTACATTCTGCAGAGAAATTTGAATCAGATCACGTCGGATTCAAATTTCTCTGCAGAATGTTCAGACTAACTACATAAGTAATGCTGCTAAATTTGGTATTGGCAGACTCGTAGTGTTAACGGGTGAAAAATGGTCGCAGTCGCATTAATGAAGGCATCATGGGCGCCGCCATTAATCCAGTGTAAACAAAATATTACGTGATCCCATACCCTGGAATACACAAGGTGTGGTCGTATGGTACCTAACAGGATGCTAAGACAAACTAGTTACACTACCGCCCGCGCTAATCTTGCCATTATTTATCATTTTCGACCTATATGAAAATACTAGAATACTGTGTTTGAAGTCAAACAGCTTGATTGCGAGTTGACATTGCCGATATATGTTCAGAAATGTTGATAATCTGTGCAATCCTAAGTTTACAAAATGTGGATCTCAACAGTTATTGCAAATTTAACAATCATAGCATGACACACGTTTATTTTAGTACAACGTAGTATCCGCGTTTGCAAAAAAAATTCCTAGAAATCGGAAAGAGTGTTCACATGAACCAAAATGAAAATTAGCACATTCGCTAGAATACAATGTACATTTATCTCAAATCTTGATATCAATATCTAGAATGATACACTTGTTGTTCATTGTATAAACATTTCCACATGTTATGTCTTAACACCAAAATGAATGTATACATGTACATGTACCACGCTGACCTTACTTTATTCGTGGATTTTACTGCATTCTTTTAAAAAGTAACTCGATATGAAAAAATGAATGTAAGAACATTGTGAAGTTTCTCCAGCCCATTTTACCAGTTATAGCATCTTTATCGACCACATTGTGAAGTTTCTCAAGCCCATTTTACCAGTTATCACATATTTTCTTTTTATATGTTTCTCAAAAAATATGTACTTCATTTCTCTTATTACCATGATTAGACGAAGATGCATAACCCTTTGAACCCGAAATCCCGCTATATCGGTTTATGCAAAAAGTGCAGATCCAGATGAGCCGGCTCGTAACGAGCCGTCTCATCAGGATCTTCACTTTTTGAAAGTAATTTTAATATTTTTGAGAACAAAAACACCCCCTTTTCATAAATGGACGAATCTGAAAATCATTTTGTGACCATTGGATTGGTCAGAACATTAGCATATCACAGTCCATTCCTTAGGGTTGAAAGGGTTAATACAACACGTTATCAATTTCATTATTTGCAGTGCATGCCACCTTTGAACTATAGCAGACACTGTCGCCTTTTTACCATGCTTAAATCATGCCTATGTACTCATATACCGCGTGTTGCGATCTGAGATCTTAAAAGATAAAGATACAGTGGAAACGGACACCCTGGGAGGTCCGATTTAGAGAGGTGTCACTGTAGTTATGCACTACATGGACAAGTTTTGTCATTTTCTTTTAAGCACAGACACAATAATGAAATCAGTTACCATGAAATCCATCTAAATGAAACACAATGGGATCCACGTGGTGTTCGGTTTAGGGAGGTTCTCTGTATGTTATGTTCTATAAACAGAAAATGTGAAGTTTCCTAACTCCGCGTAAATCGGTCATCCTTATCACCGTGCTATATAGAAGATTATACACCATGATACCCTAGTGAGTGACATCGGCGTCTTAAGAACACCCTAACCCTTACAATTATATTAAAGAATTTACAAATTTACTGAATTCGGGAACAAAATTAAAGCGATGTCCACCCATGGTTATAATTAGTTTTAGGGATAAAACCCTCCCGTTGCCAGCCGACTTGAGTTACATAACAAACCACGGGGAAATCTGTGGTGGCCGCACTGTTGACCATTGTCCGGCCCCTGGACATCTTTGTTACTCTCTAATCCGACGTACAGCCCCGCTGTGAGCCCGGGCTTTTAATGAGGTCGGGTTTTAGTGACAAGTGTCCGCCATTGACGGTTCGTCGACGAAACACTCACAGTATTCACGTGTCAAATCAGAAGGTTTTGTTCGGGTCAGTTTATATGAACTGGTTCAACATCATGATTTCTCAATCCTATTGTGAGTGGTCACCGGTCAGGCATTTGTGAGAACCTTTACATTTTGTAGCTGTCCGCCGAGACGGGCGACAACAATCGAGTGTCCATCCTATTTCGGCCGATTGTCATCCGCCGCGATCGCGTAGAAATGGTCGTTGGGAGAGTTTCGGAAATTGCCGCTGCATGTGCGTCGTCAGAGGGGGGTGGAGATGGGGTGGTGTCAGGGATAGAACCCATCGTTTAATCCGAGAGTCTTGAGATAGACCACTGCCTGCGCAAATCTTGTCAATATTTTAATATATTTTTCAGCTCGAAATACTTGACTATTCATCTTGGAATCAAGCAGCTTGATTGGCTGAGCCTGTGCTGTGCTACAGCTCAGCCAATCAAACTGTTTGATTGCTAGTTGATATTGCTAGTTGATATTGCCAATAGATATTCAGAAAAGTTTGACATTTGGGCAAGATTAACGCAGGTGGTGGTGAAGAAACGGTCGTTGGGCGAGTTTCGGAAGTTGCCGCAGCATGTGAGTTGTCAGAGGGGGTTGGGGTGGGGGGGGGGGGGGGGTGGGGGGGGGGGGGGGAGGTTGTGAGGGGTAGGGATGTAGGAGTGGCGCGAAAAAAACCGTCGTGTCATCCAAGTGTCTTAGATCTTATTGTAAATGAGTGGTGTGTTAATGAGATACGCCACCACCTTGCCAATATTTTAATTTATTTTTTATACTTATTTCAAAATACTTGACTATTGTGTCTGAATGTAAGTAGCTTGATTGACTGAGCCTGAGCTGTGATATTAACCTCATCGCCTCCTTTATTTAATGCACACATTTCGACTGTATCGCAGATATTAGTAAATACGGAAACAAACGGGCCAACGGTCATTGGCCTGACACTTTTTGGGCTCAAATGGCCGGATTTGGAATGTTTTCAAGCCGATTCTTACCCTTAAATATAAGCCAAATAAAAAAATAACTACATACCATATGTGCTAACGAAAAGGCTATCGCGTGTTTGTAATTATATTAACACAAATATAGTGTACATGTTGTTTTTATTTTAATTCGAACTATCTTTTTTATGGAAGTTGGTTACGCGCATGCGCTTGATGACTTATCCAACCAGATTGACGGGTGGACATTTTATTGCTGGCCATTCCGCTGGTCCACAATCCGATAGTTGGTAAATTATCGTCTTAACTGTTACAATGGCGATTTAAAATTTGTCGTCTGCTGTTTAACTTTATTTTCCATTTTCTCATCAAAACATGGCTTTACAATACTTTAGAATCATTTCCAACGGAAATGATTCTAAAGTGTTGAGAAACCATGTTTTATTGAGAAAGAAGACAACATATGAAACAACAGCAGACGACAATTTTCGTCTTCCGCATTCTAAGGGTTACATTTAAGCCGACTTGATTGGTTCGACCATCGTGAATATTATGAGGAATGAATCAAGTGCAACGAGTTGGACTTGGTTGTAAGCTTTATTAGAATATTAATTTTGGCACGAGACACCATGTCGCAGGAAATGCGCTTGAATGGAACATTTTTCATGTATGACGTCAGCAGTTGGATGGAAACTTTCGCCTGTCTGACGGAGTTTTCACCATTTGTAATGAATTTTGAAACTTTCTTCAGCACAGATAGCATGGAAGTACATGTATAATACACATTTATTTCAAAGAACCAATGAAAGTTGCCGAAAACTATTTTTTGTAGATAACCATGGATACAAGTAATGCAAACTGCATTGTCTAATAATGACAGTTTTGCTATTCCGTCCATATAAAATATATAGACCTTATCTAAATTGACATTACAGCATTTGCAACAACTGAATTGACTTATCCGTTTGTGCACCCACACTGTCATATTTGAGACACGCCATGTGATTTTGAACATGTGCGATATCTCATGAAAAATATTTTTAAAATTTACGATTTCTTTCGTAAATGACGTCGAAAGTTGATGAAATTTGTATTGCAAATGCGGAATTGAATTCTACATTTGCCATGAAACTTTCGGTACCTTTCGACGTCATTTACAGAAAATATCAAAGTTTCTGTAAATATTTTTCATGAAACATCGCACAAGTTCGTATGTACAAAATCACATAGCTTGTCTCATTCGGATCTAATAAATTTGGTAGCGGAAGTGACTACTGAATGGCGAACAGCGTAGGCCCAGATCAGACTGCGTGGTTGCGCAGGCTGGTCTGGGGCTATACTGATCGCAAATATTGTCGGGTACCTTTTCTCAGCCGGTTGTGACCAGTGTAGCTCCTGATTAAACAGCATGCTCTTGTAGCCTGATCTACATTGCTTGTTAGAAGCATAACGGGTGTTCATTGATGGAATCGCAAACATTGCAGATCCTGATCAGACTGTGCGGGTACATGTAGGCAGATCAGAATATACCCTTTCTCCAGTTACCTCCACATATGAAAGTTTCATGGACGGATACACACCTGCTTTAATCTTACAAATACTGGTCAATAATTCGGAACACGTACACACCTAGTTTGCGTTAACCACTTGTTCTCACACCGGGCACTCGTCTAATCAGCATTTTTAAGAAGCTAGCTGTCTCTAAAACAACTACCGTTCTTAATCGCTTACACCTGAACGAGTGCCAGCACAGGTGTTTTATCCAAGTTCAAAAATAGTAATGTGACGTCATCTTTAATCAGATATGTAATTCTAATTGTCATCGATAAAACCACTTATGGTACTCGTCTTGTCCTTGTGGCATCCTCGATGGCAATACACGAGGACTTTATTGTCCGACGAATGAGCGATTCGCAGATAGCGCCGTCGTTTATCTTCGTGGGTATTAACGTAACACGTATACAATATGGTTGGAGTAATTTGGTACCCGCTTCGGACTTGTTCGTGTTGTTACAAGTCGTTTAATCGTCGTTATGAAATTATAAAAAAAACAGGCATATTTATTGTAAATAACGTTGAAAGTTGGTGAAAATTTCAGAGCCAATGCTGTAATTTTACCAACTTTCGACGTCATTTGTACGAAATATCGTACATTTTCAAAATCAATTACGGCGAATCACGGCGATGCGATAAGGTACATACTCACAGAGCCCGGCCCATTTTCTCGAAGTAAACTTCGTTGACTTCGCTGTCATGGCGTATTTATACAGGATTATCAATCGATTGGGGTCAAACTGGGTGTGACCTTACATAGCAAATGCCTTGCCGGTTACTGGTCGTTCCGCAGTCTGGTATTCTGGCCAATACAAGCCACGGATTGTCAAAGGTTTAGATACGAGAAAGAAGATGTCACATTAAAAATAGAACATTTTGACATCTGTAGATTACGAAGGTGATAGATGAGTGGATTCGTGGGGAAAAGGCACGTATTGTTATTGCGCATCGACAGAGCGTTCAAATAATAAAGTAAATTATTATTACTATACTCAAAATAGACAAACATGCCCATGTAATCTACAATTTGAAATGTAATTAACGTGTTACTTTAGTTTAATTAAGGGATAGCCCCGGTCAATTCACAGGCATTAGTCGTGTTTCGGCTTTCATCGGTATAACTATATATTATATATATGAACCAGCTTCTAACTTTGGTCGTGCACGACCTCGTATTATAACAAAATTGATTGTTTAAAATTGTAATTTTTTATTTATTCTATGTATTTCGGCAGAATAACGATAATTCTCAAATGATCATATAAATTTGCCACTACAATATGTAATTTGTTATGATACGAGGTTGTGTCCGACCTAGGAAAAGCAGCTGTAATTCGATATTATTTGCATAATTATGTTCTAACTATGTTATTTTTGCAAGATAACAATAATTCTCAAATGAACATGTGCACTTTCCGCCAAAATATGCACATCAGCGTTAATACAATCGCTGAATTTGTTATAATACGAGGTCGTGTCCGACCAAAGTTAGAAGCCTTGTTCATATATATAGAGTTACACCGATGAAAGCCGATACACGCCGAATGCCTGTGGGTCAATTAGGCTTCACTGACTTTTTGGCGGCAAACTTGGCACCGCCGCCACGGAGCCAGTCGAGCATTAGCAGAGCCCACTCGCGGAGTTGCTTCGTTATAGAATGTAACCATTTAAGACCGTGTATAACATGTAAGCTTACAACAAACAGCCAGTACTGTGCCACAGTTGAACAATAGATATGAGGGGTTACACTAGTACGAGTAAACATATGTTTGGCTCTCCCCTGGTGTAACCCTATCAGAAACAGGGTACAACCTTAACAATAACACAATAAAAGTAAAATATGGCACCTTTTATTACGTATATATTCCCTGTTTAGTCGCCAACTATCGACGCCATTCTTAGAACCATATGTAACTTATAGGGGTTACACTAGGGGAAGACAATAAAACCCTCTACTGGTTACCCTCCCCTAGTGTAACCGGGGAGGGTGAACAGTAGGGGGTTCTACAGTGATAGTCGATGAGGATCTACACTGAAATGGGGCTTATGGGATTTGCGAACAGTGTAGATCCATATCAGCCTGTGCATCCGCACAGTATGATCGCGATCTACACTGTACGCCATTCCATTAATGCACCACCGTCATGCTTCTAACAAGCAATAGTGGTTGTTGTCATGCTGCGGGAATGTGCCATTTGATGAGGAGCCACACTGGTCACAAATCCCATAAGTTCCATTTCTCCAGTTACAGTCACATATGATCCCAGTATCAGGGTTACTTTTCACATACAATTTGACAAAATATTTTTGGATTCTGTGTACACCGAATCATGAGAAAGTAAAAAAATACAAAACCATTGTTTTTACGCAAGTGCAATGAATAGTTACCCGATTCATGAGAACATCATACGCAAATATGTGTAACATTCGTCGTTGGAGATTGAATACCATTTGGACGTGGTTGTTGATTAGGATATTATCGCCCTAAAACAATACAAGTTCAGACATATTAATCACCACTATCCGGCAATATTCAAAGTATATTTGATTGTGTATTACAAGTATATTTACATAAAATAACCCGATTGACTGAAACACATTCGAAAAGCATCCACGTTGACGTTTCCACTCGCCAAATTATATTTACATTTAGAATGACCGTTCCAAGTAGGAACAACTTTTAGGTCGCTTACTGGTATCGCTTTTTTATGTCCTTGTATTTCTTTTGATCACCTGTGACCGTTACAAGGGCGTTGCCAGCTTTCGGAAGGGGGCGGTCGAAAATAAAAAAAATCATATTATAAAACGTAATATGAAACAATTACAATACTTGATGATGAACATTTAACCTATACGAGTCTCATAAATCCGTCGAGATACAATGTATGAGCAAAAATAAAGATTTTTGCCGTTTTTAATTTAACAAAATCATGCTAGCTCGAAAAGGAGGGTTCGTAGGAACCCACTGAACCCTCTCCTCCTGGCGACGCCCTTGGCCTTTATTTGCTGCGGGTTTTGTATTAAAGTCCCACGTGCCAGGTTAAAATATAGGGAGGCATATTCCTTTCGTTCATTCCTAAAATATGACATTCTTCGGGCAAAATAAACAGTCATTCACCATATCCCGACGATAAAATTGACATTATTATACTTCATATAACATGCATTTCAACACTGATATCAGGGGCGATAACCGTGTTTGCTTAAAATGTTAACGGAAATTAATATTTATTCTGTGTATTTATGTTTTGATGTGCAATGCTCATACTTAATACTTTAGCGATAAACATATTGTTCAGGTGACGCATTTAATTTGTATAAATAATTTTAAAATGTCCTACTTCATTTGAATATCACAATAGCCTGATACCACCGAGAGCCACTATCAGTAATCGTAATTTGGATTCGCACAGTCTGATCAGAATCTACTCTTTTCATCATTCCATCAAAGAAATACCCGTCATACTTCTAAAAAGCAAAAATGGAACGTTATCAGACTGCAAGAGTGAGCTATTTTGATCAAGAGCTACACAGGTCACAAATTCCATAAGCCACGTTTCTCCAGCCGCTGTGTGTTCGTACCTAGTAAGAAGATGTGCGATATCTCATGACAACTATCTACAAATTTACGATTTTTCCGCAAATGCCGTCCAGAGTGGAAGAAATGTTCAGAGCAAATGCGGAAAAATAGAATTCTGCATTTGCTATAGACATTTCGTCAACTTTCGACGTCAGTTATAGAGCATCACATCGCTTGTCGCAGATAGCAGCGTCAACGTCTATCATTTGGTTATCACTCACCATGTATTTTGGTCAATGCGTAGCTAGTTGCAGAATACAAAACTATTTGTCACACCGCAGTGTAATTCAGTTTATTTAAAAAATATTTGAAAATTGTGCTTGAAATAAAGCAGCTTGATTAGCTGTATCTGAGCTGTGCTACAGCTCAAGCACAGCCAATCAAACTGCCTGCATTGATTGCGAGTTGATATTGCCAATAGATGTTCAGAAATGGTGACAACTTGGCAAGATTAACGTAGGCGATGGTGTAGTTACCTGATAAAAGACTATGTGTCACACCCATGATTCTGTTTTCCACTCATGGTCAGTGGTAGTCTTCAGGAATGGCAATACGCACGGTTACGCGGCGGTCTACCTGGCATTTTACGGTGATCAAGAATGGGCAATAGATAGAAAAATAAACACAAGGTTCTCTGCAGGTGTGAAAATGATACCGTAAGATGACGTTCTTAATCTTGGCTGTTGACATTTATGATTCGCCACGGCAAAAAGGTGTTGTTGAATGTTTTACCTGATCAGCTAGCACATTCATAAGTTTGCGTGTGCGCAAGCGCGAGAAAATTCGTATTAGTGTCACGCTGCACAAACGCGAACAATCCCAGGTATCACCCCCCCCCCCTTGCCGATAGTTAGTGTACGTGCGTATGTGGGTACGTACGTGCGTACGTGCGTGCGTACATTAGTAACACCTTTTATTGTTCAATATCTTATAAACCGCTTCACCGATTTTGATAATACATATGGTGCTTTGTTTTGCATACGACGCACGACCACCCAAGGTCAAGGTCACCTAGGACTTATGTTCACTTTGTTTGTAAGGCAAATGTGTTAACGTTTTTCTTTGCCGATATGCAAGAGGGGATACAGGGTTAGTCCATGTACGTGCGTACGTACGTACGTGCGTGCGTGCGTGCGTGCGTGCGTGCGTGCGTACGTGCGTACGTGCGTTAGTAACATTCATTTTTCAATAACTTATGAACCTCTTTCCCGAGTGTGATAATAGTTAGTCACAATGTGTGTCCATGGATGCTGCTTTGTTTTGCACACGACTCACGTCCGACCGCCCAAAGTCACTGAGGATTTATGTTCACCTTGTCTGTAAGGCAAGTGCGTTAACTTAGTGTTTTCGTTTATTCAGTAACTTGTTTTTTATCCCGTCAACACAGTATGTACGTGCCATGAAACATGGTGCCGTGAAATATTTTTGATATCCCGTCAATAATACCTAATCACTGCGTATGAATATGTGCGGTGGCTGGGAGCATTTTAAAGCTATGTGTATGTGTTGACTGGATAAATAGAATAGTAGGTTAGTGTCGTGAATGGGAAAAATATCTATCTCGGCGCGGAAACGGGATGTGCTCGGCAGAGCCTCGCCCATCCCGTTTCCTAAGCCTTGCCAGCTATTTTTTTTCCATTAACGGCACTAACCTACTATTCTATGTTTATTACCAATGCCGCTGTTCAATGCCGCTAGCGCGGGATTAGCTTAGTGATACCACACTCGTGCGCAGCCTGATACTACAATGGGTCCTCTCTAAACCGGACACCCTGGCAACAAATACGACGTTTTGCCTGTGTTATGGTCGCTCCAAAATTTCTTTTTACAACTTATAATGTTCACGTCGAATGTTGCCTCAATTAACGGTACTCGATTCTGAAACCATAGATACTACAGTGGAACCTCTCTAAGCCTGACACCCTGGGACGTCCCCAGTCCTGTGAGGTCCCCATTGTGTCCGGTTTAGAGAGGTTTCACTGTAATGAAGCATTCGATGGCCAATTTTTGTCATTTTCTGCTATGAACAGACAGGACAATGACATAAATTACATTGAAAGCCATCTAGATTAGACACAATGGGGTCCCTGTGGTATCCGGTTTAGAGGGGTTCCACAGCTATTATATTTGACCAAGTATCTGTGGAAGAAAAGCAAACAGACATTGCTGCTTCTTCTGCGCCATGTTTCAACAAAATCGGTTCTGCCATTTGAACGTTATTGAAATAAATAAAACCTGCTTTAAATCAAAGTACTGATAGTACTGAAATATGTTATCTTCGCAAAACATGATCACTTGCGGAACTAGAGGCTGAAAGTTGCATATTTTCTCAATCATCCTCCAGAGGCAAATGTATTGTGATGGTGCAAACCCATTCCCATACATACGGTTTCAGAAAAAAATTGTACGAAACTGGTGGCTAGCTGTTCACTGCTAACTGTGAGAACTAAATACAATAGATGCTGTATTCATACGCACGAAAAGTCTTCATTCGTGTTTTCCAGAATTGAACTCATAAACTGAACACAAAACTGTGAAAACTATAGAGAATAGTATATGTAGAGTTTTAGATACAAAGCAAGACAGACCAAAACGTCATAGGATGAATTGGCACAGGGCACTATTTTCTTGGCCGTACTCGCCATTTAGTCATAGCACGATCAATGTCTGCCCCCATAGAAATTTGCGTGGCATAATATGCTATCTCAAAGGAGACATATAAAAACGACGTCAAACATTAGGCATCACGGGACGGTTGAAAACAGCCAAAATTGACTGCTTTTCTGAGGGCGGCGGGTGACTTATAAAAATCACCGCCTCTCACAATCAGTTAAGGAGGCTCTTGCGACAAGTATTGAAAAATACTCGCAAATGAAGTACAAATCGCGCGCCACAATAAAAATTCAGTAACCGCATCAGATGTGTTCAATTAATTTTTTACAAAGTTACCCCACCCACCTATTTTTGGCCAAAAGTTTCAACACGACTGAATTTATCGGAATTGTTTTCATGAAAATATGAGGCACAGATACTTTGTTATGTCTTGTTCTATCACTTGTAACACCACACCATTTTCTGAAAATGATTTCAAAGCGGGGTCATGACCAGCTCAAATTTTCGCTACAAATGTCCGAAAAATACCTTAAATTCTGACGCGAAACCGTACCGGCGAGACAGCATAGCAGGCGACATTTTCCAAGATGTCAAAATCAACTGGAGCTAACATTCAGTTTCGTAGAATTATGAAATACTCTAAAAAATACACCTTGTCAAGCCTCCCAAAGTCAAGAAATATTCATAAACCTATTTTTCTAGACACACTGGTGTAACTTACAGGGTCGGTAGTGAAGTATTTAGAAAATCGTCCACCCCCTTTTTAAAGCTAGCTGTCCACTGTCCCGTGAGACCTTAAGTCATACATTTCTGATACCGCGTGATCCCGCACGGTCTAGGTTAGACACCACCAAATAGTTTTACTATATAATTTAACCGAATGCCATCCAATAAGGCCAGTCTCTCCTACTTTCACTATTCGTATGGATGCTGTGGGACCCACTTGTACATGACCTGCAGCCAGTCTGTACTGGTTCTGCATGAACTAAACAATAGGTTCACTTACTCCTAAGAAAGAAAAATCCAACCTTGTCATATCCTCCAATATTGTGTACATGTTTTGGCCACGGAAACTTCGTTTACATCAAGTGACCAACAGGTTCAGTGTTTTCTTTTAAATGCTACAAATATGCTGAAAACTGGTGTTAAAGGCACCCCAAAATGTTCCTCAAGTGAAACTTGGTAGTAATGAATCAAGATTTGAAAGCAAACGGTGTCTGTGACCTCAAAACACCTGCACTATTTTTTATACCGGACTACTTTTGCACACACCCTGTGCGATTTCGCACCATTTGGTGTCTTCTAACCTCTACAATTAGTTCGCACAATTTCATCACATGAACAAGTTAGATCACGGTTCGTCCGCATGCACGAGGAGATAATCCCCGAGCTTTAGCGAGCGTATTATCGTTCGTACATGCGGACAAACGTAATCTAACTTGTGTATCACATCTTCATGCACATACCTTGCACACGAGCTGTGTTAATACAGAAACACCTGGAAATGTGCCAAAGTGACAATGTGCACATGTATTCTCTAGCCGCAGTATATCAGATGGTTGATCAGATGGAGCGGATCCTATGATGATTTGGGGCTGCTCTGGGCGCATATAAATATTAAATACGAATATTTAGTTGTGACGGGAAAAAGGGGTTTATGTGTAATGCGACCAGCACGGCCCCAGATCAGTCAATGTGGCACTCGTAATGCTTATAATACACCGGTTTGATCGTAATTGAATTATTGTGTCATTTGTTTTAATGAAAACCCAGCTCAGGCACAACCAATCAAGCTGTTTACTTTCAAACACAATAGTCAAGTATTTTGTAATAAACGCATTTACAAACATCGGCAAGATTAGCACAGTCGGTAGTGTATAACCATTGACCTGGGAATCGTGAAAAAAAAATGCATAGACACTTTTAAAATTTGAGATGTGTGTGCTATCATATGCCGGGAGAATAATCACAATTCACACATTTGTACAAGTAGCCGGAGATAGGGTATCTATATATTTGTTTACAGAAGAATAACTCGCAATGCCGAACTCATGAATCATATACCGACGGTAGTCTATGCAGAACAAATTGACGGGGTACTCTCCCATGCGAGTATGTGTCTTCTTCGAACAGACTTGTTAACCCCTACGTAACTGGAATGGATTTTAATATGTTGATTTTCCGATCAATCCAATCGTCATAAAATGGTTTGCAGACTAGTCCATTTATCAAAAGGGGTATGTTTTGTTTTCAAAAATATTAAAATCACTTTCAAAAGTGCAACTCGTTACAAGCCGGCTCATCTGGATATGCACTGTTTGCATAAACCGTCATAGCGGGCTTTCGGGTTCAAAGGGTTAAAACGAAACCCGAAATATTGCAAATTGTATGGATTTTATCGTCCGAAATTGTCTTAAAACGCAGTGTGAGTGTCTATCTATTGCACTCGGGGTGTTTTCACCGAAGCGAAAAGAAAGAAAATTTCGATGAAGTATATTGTCCGAAATTGCTGTCAAATGTGTTGAAAAATGTCTTGCCGTTTAAAAGAAAACATAATTCTGGGTATGCTATATGTAATTTGTGCCGTATTTCGACGCATTCTATTAAATTTATCCCGTCAACACAGTGCGTATGTGCCGTGAAACACGGTAGGTGTTGACGGGATAAATAGAATAGTAGGTTAGTGCCGTGAATGGGAAAACATATCTGGCGCGGCACGGAAACGGGATGTGCTCGGCAGAGCCTCGCCCATCCCGTTTCCTGAGCCTTGCCAGATATGTTTTCCCATTCACGGCACTAACCTACTATTCTCTATCTATTTTCCTTATTTCTGAACCAAAATATATGTTGTGACCACTCATTTGAACCGTCTCGGCGAGACGGTTCAAATGAGTGGTCACAACATATACTTCTAATGAGAAATAAAGAAATTCTTGAGCCTTGCCGGATATGTTTTCCCATTCACGGCACTAACCTACTATTCTCTATATAGTGGACTGTCTAAATATTTGCAATATACAATACGGATACGATAAGGCATATTTTCACAGGAAAGGACGCATATAATCAGTTCAAGAGAAACTCTGTCACTTGAATATTGCAAGCAGTTTTGATCTTGAACTTGTGCAGTCTGGTCATGCTCAAGGCTGTTTGCTCAAAGCTTTTTGTATATAGATAGTGAGTTCAACGACTAAAATGGAACAGAGAAATATGCATGAAAAGGAGCAATGAATGATACAAATGGATGTACATTGGTTTAGAAAAATGAAAGATTCAAAGTTGTATATTTTGTCGTATTTTTGTGGGGATTAGTGTCATTTCTGACCAATCCCTGATCACGTTTATGGCTGTGACTTGGGAAATTGGGCGTATGTGCTTTGCGACCAGTGTAGATCCAGATCAGACTGTGCATCTGCATCAGGATATACACTGTTCGCCGTTCCATTAATGAAACACCCATTATGCTTATATGTATAACAGACAATATAGATCGATATCAGGCTACATGAGTGTGCTATTTGATCAGGAGCTAGACCAGCCACAAAGACAATAAGCACCATATCTCAGTGGAAAAGACACTTATTGGCTTTGGGTTGCCAAATGTTGTACAATTCCATATCATTGCTGATGACATGGCAGTTCTAGTTTCCAGTCTTGTGTATCAATACTGTACTCGTGGAGACTGGAGAAATGGGGCGTATGGGTTTTGTAAGCTGTGTAGCTCCGGATCAAATAGCACACTCCTATAACCTGATTATGATCAAAACTGACTGTTTGAAGCATGACGGGTGTTTAAGTGATGGATCTACACTGGTCGCAAAACCCATAGGTCACATTTCTCCCGTCACAGCCACATATATGTATTAATTGGAAAAGTCTTCATATATTTAGTAACGGTCTCCAATTGTATGCCTATTCCTTTGGATGTATGTTTCTGTTGAGTTCCATAACGCATTGCCATGTTCACAATTGAAGGGGTAAATGAAAAAAGGGGTGGATTAAAGGGACATATCAGGATGTTTTGAAAACATAATATAACAAGAAATGCGTCTGTCGAACGCGGATGCCACCTGCAGCATATTTGAGAAACTGTGACAAAGTGGTTAACCGAAAAGTGTGACGGACTGACAGACGGACAGACGGATGGACGGACGTTCAAACCTTTGGGAGTTACGAGCTATTTGTTCTTTAAAAGATCAAAGGAATAGCTGGGTTGTTTTTATTTTCACCCATATATGTACATACATATCGGATTTCCTAACGCAACAAGATAGAAATTCTGGTACTTATGTACCGATATCGGTGGTGATGAAACAACCCCGCTGTCCTAGTATCGTCATATATCTTCAACCACTTTAAACAGGGCCATGATGAAAACATGAAAATCTTCCTCACTGAATTTATTGATATATGATACAAGGACTGCTGGGTTGTTTCAATTTTCACCGATATCGGTACACAACTATCAGATTTTCTATCTTTTTGAACGCAACAAGATAGGAAATCCGATATTTATGTACCTATTTGTGTGAAAATAGAAACAACCCAGCGGTACTATTATCGTCATAATATCTTCAACTCAACCACTTTACACAGGGCCATCATGAAAGCACGTTTTTATTTGTTATAGTATTTTTTAAAGAATGTCCTGATATGCCCCTTTAATGGGGCTAACTCCTCACTGAGTTAGCTCGATTCATCCACCAACCCCTTCAATCTTAGAATGGACTGGTAATCGACTGGTGAAGCATTCAAAGCATGACTAAATCGTTTCAATTTCTAACAGAATCGAGTCCTCAAGATGGATGTACATATCTGCATTACTAGCCATGCTGCACGTATTAGTTTTAAATACGGATAAATATGCAGGTTCAGACTCCGCCTTGATGAGTGGTATTTTGTGTTTGTGCGCACTGTTTGATAACAGCAACTTTGCGATATTTGCGACCAGTCTGGGGTCCTAAGATACCAGGGGCCCGTTTCACTAAACTTCGTACGACTAAAATGTTCGTAAGTGCAAAATTATGATAGTCTGTAAAATTCACATAAACAATGTTTTCTTGTAAACATTTATTGTATTTACATTTATTGAGCATAGGCTGCATATGCAGCCTATGCTCAATAAATGTAAATCCATCACTTGAAATTTCCAGACGATCCTAAACTTGCACTTACGAACATTTTAGTCGTACGTCACTAAACTTCGTTCTGGAATTTTCAATATGATGGAATTACATTTATTGAACATTGAATATGTCAATAAATGTAAATCCAATAAATGTTTACAAGAAAACGTTGTTAATGTAAAATGTACACAGTCTATCATAATTTTGAATTTACGAACATTTCAGTCGTACGAAGTTTAGTGTAACGATCCACTGGACCTGTGCAGTCCAAGCTATCCTGCGCATGACGCTACAATTGTCCGTCATTGAGCCACGCAATTGACCTCACATCGGCGCTATTATTCGATACTATCCAGATTCAAGGGACCGTTTAACTAAACTTCGTACGATTTTGAAGTTCGAATTTTCAAACTAAAAGTCAATGAACAGTTGCCATTAGCAGCCGATTCTCACAAATCTCTGGTGGATGTTTGCAGATGCAATGACCTCTACATATCAATGACCTCTACATATCAATGACATGACCTCTACATATATCAATGACCTCTACATATCGGTGGAAAAAAATCGTAGCATTAATGTATCGCATCGATGTGTGAAGTAAATTTATAGAAATGTTCGTAAGAACATATGCATCGTACGAAGTTTAGTGAAACGAGGGGCTCGTTTCACTAAACTTCTTACGATACAAATGTCCGTACGAAGATGGTTTATTAAGTTGCTTTTCATATTGACGTGGTTAGGGAGACGTGTTATGCCTGATCATCATTTGATTCAACGATAATTGCTTTGTAAATGTGATGGAATATATGTATAACATATATGTGAACACTGCCTCGTTACTGTATCCTATACGGCACATGGAGTGGCCTGTATATTCCAGCCATCAGCCAGTTTAACCTATTCTGGCGTTTGACAAGAAACTGGCAATAGTATCCACAACCGGATAAAATTATTATATGGCATGTCTAATATATAATGCTGTATGCATTGCGTAGTCAGTTGGTCTGATACACAAGATAATGAGTTCATTGATACGGAATGATATTCACCACATACATCATATATTACGCCGATATTGGGAGAAATTATTTTAAGAATATGATAATATTTGACAATGTGATAGGACAAACAAGCATATCTGCATTTCAAGAAATATTTATTTCATTAGACGTGTTTCTTCATATGTGGTTGTGTATAGAATCCAGAACCATTCCATCAATGAAACAGCCACCATGCTTCCAACAATGAAACATCCACCATGCTTCCAACAAGCAATATAGATCGTTATCAGGCTACAATGTTGTGCTTTTAAATCAGGAGCGGTCATACATTTCATAAGCCCCATTTCTCGAGTCACGGTTGCATTTAAGCAAACGTTTATATTGAAACATAGATACGAACGAAATGTATGTACAATGTATAGAGAATAGTAGGTTAGTGCTGTGAATTGGAAAAAATAACTGGCAAGGCTTAGGAAACGGGATGGGCGAGGCTATGCCGAGCAAATCCCGTTTCGGTGCCGCGCCAGATATTTTTCCCATTAACGGCACTAACCTACTATTCTATTTATCCCGTCAACACCTACAAATAGCTTTAAAATGAAAATAAAATACACCCAGCCGCATCCTCAAAATCGGAGAATCGACTATGACAACCGCACATATTCATACGCAGTGATTAGGTCGTATTGACAGGATATCAAAAATGTGTCACGGCACCATGTTTCACGGCACATACGTAATGTGTTGACGGGATACACATAGATACTGATACATACAATTCGATTTTCAACGATTCTACGTTGGAGTCAACACACAACAGTATGTTGTAAAATTGATATATGTGCACTATATTTACTATCCCGTATCACTAAAACTGAATATGGAATTTAATAACAAACAAAACCACAGATGCATCTGGGTCATTTCCCATTTCAGCTGGAACATAAGACAATACACATTAGCTGTTGTACATTGCACATTTCAGAAACATATTCTAAATACAATAATCTGCAGATGTCTACATTGTATTCAGTTGTGATACATTGCAGCCATATTGCCTGTCCAAACTGACAGACTTGTTTGCTGGCATGGTGGGGATTCGATTCCACCGTGGCATATGCCAAATTGGAATCCGTATGACCATGTATCGAATATCGGACAGTGTTGTTTTTGGAAATTGAGGGCAGACCTTGCGAATACATACCCCAACAATATTAAAACATGATTCATGTCTACTGTCAGTTTCACGAAACCTGCCCAAATTTTACGACCATATAAACAATGCAAAAACTTTTTATTTTCGATGACATTAAATTTCCCCAAAATTTAAGCATGATGTATCTTTTTATTTCATGACATTTGGTCCAATATTTATTATATTACTAAAAAACAATCCTCCATGTTACATTAAAGAGTGGAGATGTCTATGGGGATTTAACATGGGAACATGTTTCTAATGTCAGAAATAGTGGACCGTTTTTCAAAATTTAACTTTTGTTTTCTTAGTTAGATCATTTCCAAGCTATATAGCCAGGTGTCCATTGTTTTACTCCTTTCCCAGCGCCTCCATCTCATTTTCCCCCACGTTAAATTACCATAGACAAAACAAATTCGTAATAAAATCAATATTTGATAAAATTTAATTCTTAATTTTTTATAAAATTTAATATCATCGAAAAAACATTGTTTTTGCATTGTCTTCCCGAGACCAATTATCAGGGGGGGGGGGGGGGGGGGCGTTTCACTTAAACTGCGTACGACTAAACTGTTAATAAGTGGAAAATCATGATAGTCTGTAAATTTCAAATTAACAATGTTTTCTTGTAAACAATTATTAGATTTACATTTATTGAGCATATGCTGCATAAGCAGCATATTCTCAATAAATGTAAGTCCATCAATTGAACTTTCTAGACGATCCTAAATTTGCACTTACGAATATTTTAATCGTACGAAGTTTAGTGAAACGGCCCTCATGCTCTCAACGACTTATGAACACTATAGGTGAGCCAGCACCATTGATATTTCCTATATAACATAACAATTTACCATACATTTGGCGTTTTGACGTTACGTTGTGTGACGCCAAATATGACGTCATGTAAATTTTTGAAATCCAAATTACGCTGCTGTTTCTATGAATCAGATATATTTGAGTGCACGTTTGGAATGTGTTCAATCACATTAACATTCTAGATTAGTCGAGACCCGTTCCATATTTTCAAATATCTTTATTTTGACTGTAATAAAAAATAAAAAATAAACATTTTGCGTGGTAGCTCGTGGTTTCCAAGACAAAAAGCGCGCACTTACGGGTGTTCTCTTCACGGTGTAGTATTTGTATGGAATTGATTACGGGTTTTCTCTCACAGCGAAACCCGTGCAAATAATTTGCAAGAGTGTAATAAATACAATATGTTGTTTTTCCCTACATGCACAATACTTGGCACATAATAATCGATCAAACTACATGTATCTTATTTGATGAAATTGGCTAAACTGTGCGTTATATTCAAGTGTAAACTATCAAAAACAGTAAGAAACAGGGGAGATAATTTGGCTTGGTATTATTTGGCCTTTACGCTGTACATGTACCATTAAGGAAAAACTGAAAAATTCCTTTATATTTTTTAGAAATTATCATGGTATACCAAATTTAGAAACATGTTCCATGATAGACGCTAGAGCAATTCATTTAAATAAAATAAATTAGTAACCATCGATTGCAAAACATATTATAATACTGAAAACCCTTGTTATGTTTCAACATTACAGGGACGCCGGAAGCATCATAAGATTGATCCGGCGAATCTACTGGGTGCACCCGGTATCCACCCAAAGTGTATGTTGTTTCCACTCAGTTGAACCGTCTCGTCGAGACGGTTCAACTGAGTGGAAACAACATATATACACTTCCGATGAGAATTGAGAAAAATTGCAGAAAAATATTTACATTCCGTTTTTTTATACATGAATTATACAGATATGTTAAAATTATTGATCCGGCAGTGGTCGGACCTGCCGGACCTGTTCCGACGCCCCTGCATTATATAGTTTACCCATCCCCGCAAATATATAACATTTATTTTCTATTCAGTGTGTGAACGAATAAAAATGCCAACTTTCGTGGCTAATCTTTTTATTATTGTTCGTTTATCTGCAGATCTGCTTAGCTTATGAACATCCCTGACGCGTGCCTTTAAGTTTTCAATCCGATTCCAAAAAGTACGTTTGAATTCAAAATAATCGGATCATCTCGGCGGTTGTCCTGTATGTTTACACATGTGACCAAACAAACGCCAGGGGGCGTTACTAAAATCGGTTGGACAAGAAATACAAGCTTTTGGGATGTAGATTATTTGGAGTTTGATTAGTTGCTGGTGGTAGTGATGTGGTGTTGGTATTGGTGGCGGTATGGGGTGGGGGCGGCAGGGGTTTTCTGGCTGGGAGGTGGGGTGAGGGGGTGGGGCTGATATGAAAATAGTATGACCTTTCCATTTCATTTCTGAAAATGACAGACAATAAATAGGTCTAGTATTTGCAAGCACACTCGATCCCAGATGATCCGCCTTGTAACGGTAAGTACTGATCGACAGTGTTTTCAGTACATTTCATATTGTATGTTTACACAAAACATGTTTAATTACGAATAGTGTCACTGGAGAAATAGGGTTTATGGCATTTCCGACCAGTCCCGGATCAGCCTGCGCATAATGAGCCAGTTTCACTAAACTTCGTGTGATCAAAATGTTCGTACGAATATTTATATGAATTTGCTTCTCAATTTAACTTGTTTCTCTAAAGCTTTCATTTTGTACATATAGGTTCGTGTAGTTAATTGTAGCACATTAATGAAATATTTGCCAAAACCGGCTGCCAGAACAAATGTTATTGTGGATTTCAATTTTGAACTTACGAACTTGTTAGGCGTGCGAAGTTTAGTGAAACGGGCCCCTGTACTGTTCGCCATTCAGCCAGTGAAACATAAAGCATGCACATACCAAACAGTAAACTCTGTATATTATTATCTTACTACATATACATGTATGTGGCTGTGACTGGAGACATGGAGCCTATGGGTTTTGCGACCAGTGTAGATCCAGATCAGCCTGTGCATCCGCACAGTCTGATCAGGATCTGCACGGTTCGCCATTCCATCAATGAAACACCCGGCATAAAAAGCAATACACGACGTTATCTGGCTACTGGAGTGTGGAATTCGATTAGGATCTACGGTGATCACAACTCCCATAAGCCCCATTTCTCCAGTCACAACCACGTATGACGATCACTAAGAACTAGAGTGGCCACAGCTATCATAACCACTATGTATCCAGTCAAAGTCACAAATAAGTACAAAACCAACAGAGACAGAGACTTGGATTAGATTTTCTTTATGATCACATTTTCTGATTTTGTTTCTAGGTACATTTACAGAACACATGGGCAATGGACATGAGATGTGATAACACACTTAGATCACGTTCGTCCGCATGTACGATCGATAATCCACTCGCTAAAGCTCGCGGATTATCTCCTCGTACATGCGGATAAACAGTGATCTAACTGTCGCATAGATAGTATGTATTTTCTTTTATTTACGTCTTACCAATTACATGTATACAATACTAATTAAAACATAATATACATGTACATATATTGCAGACTTGCCATTCCAAAGAGAATTATCAGAGACGATGTCTACGGTGTTTTACTACAACATAAAGTAAACGTTAAAATGGCGTCATTGTCAAAATGAATGCTGTTAAGACGGGCTTAAGCACGTTTTTCTTTTAGCAAATTCGTATTCAAATGATTCTCACCTGGTTCCGTTAATTAATTAAAAATTCATCAGTGAATCATACATTTAACTTATATATCCAGATGGGTCATGTTTTAACCATTATGCTTCAGCAGCTGTTGATTTACGCATTAATGAACTATTCACCACAACTTATTTAAGCATATGTTTCTTGAAATATTTTATTAAAAAAATTAAATAAAGCAGGAAAAAGATTCAATATGTATGTTTTATTATATGTTTTATCATTTCAGTACTTTAATTAACTTTCTATATTATACACGCTTAATAGAATACATGCCAGTACATGATAACATGTGGTTTAATGTGTTTTCTTTTCACTTGTACATGTAATTATGCGCAGGACCGTACAGTGAAACCTCTCTCAACAGGACACCCTGGGAGGTCCCCATGGTGTCCGGTTTAGAGAGGTTTCACTGTAAGTGAGGCGTTTGATCAGTATGTGTGCTATGCGATCATGAACAGACATTATCCCCTGAGATAAATGACCAAGAAACTCATCAACAATATTATCACAGATGTTTTCTTGGTGTCCGATTTAGAGAGGTTCCACTGCTTGCCTCCCTTATCCCACCGCCGTTTTTCGCCGATTTTTCATTAAGAAATCAGTCGTATTTTCCGTAAATGACGTCGAAAATAGGAGAGAATTGCGTGTGAGCTCTGAATGTTTCGTAAATTTTCGACGTCATCTATCGAAAATATTGGCGAAACGCGGAGATGCGATATGGTAGAAAATACAAACGATGGGCTCAAATTTTTATCACGGACACAATTACGAATATTGATGACCAAGGTCAGACCATACGTGGAATGCTTGAGTACACAACCACTATACTGATTACCAAAACATTTCACCAAGTTTATCACAACGCGTCATATTTATGTTATTTATATTATCTTCTTCAACATACGAATTAGATTAAATTTGTATTAACGTCTGAATATGAACTACATTTACACGCATTGAGCGAATCATCATACAGAATTTGATAACTAACTGCATGTGAGTATTTTTATCATTTATACTTGCATTATTATCACGTTGCCTGCTAGCGGTGAAAATATCCGGCAAACGAATTAGGAGTATATGTTTTATTTCTCTACGTAAATATGTCTTGAAATTTCATTAGAATTGTGTCCTCCGGACACAATTCTAATGAAATTCCAAGACATATTCATGAAATTTATAAAGAGAAATAAAAGTAAATATAATGAATTGTCATCTGATATTTTTTAACTATTTATAGCCCATAAATTTCAAAGCATGCAAAGAGTTAAGACCACATTCAGTAGCATGTAATGATAGAAATTTCACTAGAAGTTCATCCGATAAGAAACGGTGCAAATTGTTGCCCATGAACTACATGTAGTGATTTATTTAAAATAAAACCATGGGCTGTTGCGTTTACTGGGGTGTATGCTATATTTGGTCTGTTTGAAGTGAGTGGAGTCCGAAAGACTCCTCGCAAACTTTAAACAGATCAAATGTATTATTCACCCCAGTAAACGCAACAGCCCATGGTTTTATTATTTATATTTACACTGCATTGTCTGCTAATTTCAAACTGTAAACAACCAAATATGGCATTACAATTAACAATAATCTTGTTTTACGTCAGATTGTCGCAATTCCTGGAACAGCGACGTTGCGAACTTTAACCAATCTTAGATATTGTATAGGGATGTAAACGCAATACGTCGAATAGGAGTTTGCATTATGAATTTATTGAAGGTGTAATATTTGGCATTTGAAAACTGATTTTGTATGACTGATTTTCAACCCGACTGTCTACAACACTACTGCATATATACAATGGAACCTCTCTAAACCGGACAACAAGAAACATATGTGCTTCTAAGTTTGGTGATTTTCTCGGGCGATAATGCCTGTTCGTGCGTGACTGCATAGCACACAACTATGGCTACGGCTCAGAATAATCAAATGCCTGATTTACAGTGAAACTTCGCAAAACCGGACACCCTGGGGAGCTCCCAGGGTGTCCGGTTTAGCGAGGTTTCACTGTATTTGCAACGGTTGTAGCTCCTGATGAGCAGCTCACCAGCCATCTCAGATGAGCCGTCTCATCAGGATGTTAACTTTAGTGTGTATCAGTTTTCTTTTGAATATCTGAAAAAATAACCCACATATATAGTATTAGCATGCAACTATCGATGTATTAAAATATTTAGAGGTGATACTGTTGCAAGCACACAACATGCACAGGCACAGCGAATCAAACTGTTTGAATGCGAGTTCAGATTGCCAATAGATGTTCAGAAACGTTGGCATCTTGCAAGGGCGATGGTGTAACAAGCAATTTATATCGTTATCAGGCTACAGGAGGGTACTATTTAATCAGGAGCTACACTGGTCACAAATTCCATAACCCCCATTTCTCCAGCCACAGTCAATTATACATTTTCGCCAGATACTGGCTCGGCAGTTGTTAGTACATGTACATCCCTTGTCCATCTTTAAAAGTATTTGACATGCACGTCATTGAAAATATTGATGGAAGAAACATATATACGTGGTGCGTTGGTTAGCATACAGGTGTTAGAAAGTTTATACACGTACTGATCAATATGAGCTCGCGTGACGTCAATATGGAACAAATGTTGACGGCCTGCGTTCCATGCCGGTGTTTCAATGGGAAACGAAAGTACGTATATAATAAACGAGTATACTATACACATGTAGTTTCATTATAAATGTACAATTGCAAACGGAGCTGCATACACGAGTTCAATCACAAGAAGCACGTGTTGTATTACCAGTTGGACAAGAGGACGGGCGCCGCCATCTTTAACACGTCACATCTACGCCGGAAACGAGGCTATATTTGAAACAGACGCTCTAATTACAAGGCACGTGCAATCCAATTGGAAACCATCCTGCAACGGCGGTTGCTCAGAGATCCTTAAATAATCGATTGACTTTGGAATTTTCAACTAGAGGTTTCCTTTAATATTTAATCAGTTGCTCTATTAAGTGTCTGTTCTCTGATTTTTCTGTCCATTTACTCACTGAGAGCGGATAACAAAGGGTTTAGGCCCTTATAAATAACCTCGAGTCAATATCCCGGTGTGAGGGCTTTTGTTGCTGCTTTTCCGTAAAAGGTCATAATGTGAATATCTATTGGCTCGCCAAGTGCCTTTAAGTATATTACCGTAATACTTCTATACATTCGGGCGTGGGTTGTTTTGTTTCAAGAGTTGAAACCAAACAAGCCAGTAAGTCTGTAGTCAGTTAGTTAGTCCGGATATGGCACTATACTGTCTGTTTCACGAAACCTGCTCAAATGGTATGGCTATATAAACAGTGCAAAAAAACAATATTGTTTTCGATCAACATTTAACAATGAACCTTCTTTTTATTTCGTAAAATGTTGTCAAATGTCTATAGATAGCTTGGAAATTATCAAACTAAGAAAACAAGTTAATTTTTGAAATTCGGTCTTCTGAAATTAGAAATAATTCCCGATGTTAAATCCCCATAGACATCTTCACAACATAAAAAGACGTCTCATTCTTAAATTTTGCTATAATATAATATCTAAAACATTATTGTTTTAGCATTGTTTATATAGCCGTAACATTTGTGCAGGTTTCGTGAAACAGGTAGTAGTTTGATCACTAACCGGACACCGTCGGACTGCCACGCTGGCGACTCGGGTTCGATTCAGGGTTCAGTTCCAGGGTTCAGTTTCAGTTTCCTGCTCTAGTATACTAGTCCTTTCAGATGGGGACTTTAAACGGTGGTCCCGCGTATCAGATTTGAAGGAGAGTCTGGGCACGTTAAAGAACAATAGATAATAAGATATTGGCCCCCTGGGCCCGGTTTCCTCTGTATCCACCTCATTCCGTTATCCCCTTCTTGGGAGACGACATGCAAAGGCATCGAGCCAGTGCCGTCGTTAAATCCAATCCTTTTCTTTAAGCATTTGCTAGACGCAAAGTTTTCAGCTGTAATTTGTCGGAAATATACATGCCCACTCGTGCCTATACCAACAATAATAATGACGAACAACGGTTTTACACATGTAAATAACAACAGTTCATTTCATGTGCAAGTTTTGTGTGTTATTTCTCGGCATAGTTGCCAAGTTTTACAAGTACTAGTTAATAGGGGCTGTTCAAAGTAATTTGTCGCCGAATTGACAATGAAGCACCCACCACAGGCGTTTTAAGAGCAACACCTGCCTGCTTACACGGCAAGTAGTTACAGTCAAGGTATGGGGGTCTGCATGTGCCTTTGAGCGAATGATGAATGAACTTGTATTCGGAAGATTACTTTGAATGATATAAGTAATATTTATAGGTTATTTTATTTGTATGTGGATATATGCACGAGTTCCGCAGCGTTACGCCGCGGCACGAGTGGCATATATACACATACACATTAAATAACCTTTTTATTATATACGTACATCATTCATACTATATATGCGCTTCAAAAAATTATACAAAATGTAAATAAAATAAACAAAATAAGTGATGATTTAGAAGGAACTATTTTTCTATGTGAAGCGTAGTTCCGGCACTGACCAATATGGCGTCTTGCGTAAGACGCCATATTGGTCAGTGCCGGAACTACGCTTCACATTGAAAAATAGTTCCTTCTAAATCATCACTTATTTTGTGTTTCAATGGGAAACGAAAGTACGTATATACTAAGTTGTGTTACTTTGAAATTTGTCTTTGTTATAATCAATGTGTGCAGTATTACTCTGCGGCTCTAAATATCGACCAGTGTAGACCCAGGCCATCATGCGCATCCTCGCAGTCTGTTCAAGGTCTGCAATATTCGTTATTATGTTAGCAATGCACCCTTGATGATGACAACACTGGGTATAAACTGCATCAGGCTGCTGGAGTGAGGTAATAGATCAACAGCTAGACTGACCACAACTGACACGTGGTCGTGATTGGAGAAATGGGGCTTATGTGATTTGTTACAAGGGTAGCTCCTGATCAACTAACACAATCCTGTAGCCTGATAACAATCTAGATTGCGTGTTAGAAGCATGAAGGGTGTTTCATTTATGGAATGACGAACCGTGAATATCCTGATTAGACTGTACGGGTGCACAGCCTGATCTGGATTTACACTGGCCGCAAAACCCATAAGCCCCATTTCTCCAGTCACAGCCACAAATAAGCCTCATTTTCTTCAGTCACAGCCACAGTTGCGAAGTGCTATGTTAAACAAATACATTTCTGGTAAAATTTCAAAAGCGAATAGTATACAATCTGGGTATCAATGCAAACTGCTTGTTAATAGTGTGGACGGTATACTGGCATAACGTATCATTTACGTGATGATGCAAATGCACCAAAGAGTGTTGAAGTTACACAAAAATGCGAAAATAGCAAGCTATCTACTGCGTTAGCGGTGCTGACTTAAACACTGGCATAACAAGACACAGTATACGCGAACTTGTTAATATTATATGTTCAAGTCATCACCAACAGTTTGTCAATTGTCGGCATTTGCATAATTTTACTTTTGATATCATTGAGATATTAAGAAAACAAAGCAATGGCTCACACATGTAGCTGTCGCGCCAACATGTATCTAGTAATAGCCTTCATTTAAATCACACATAACATACTGCACATAGCATCATTATACCTTTCTGTCACGAAATTTGAAGAAAAGAAAACCAACTACTAGACAGAAATCGAAATCGTGTCTTTGAGATGTATAGTCTACCTTTTTGTTATCGATGTTCGCATCAGAAATTATGACAATGAGATCGGCTTACAAGTTATAGTGTATAGCCGTATTTCGCCGAAATTGCCGGTTTGACAAAATTTGTCGTATTTTCGGCAAAATACGTCGAAAATTGACAGCAAAATTTAGAGTACATGCAGAATTGAATTTCGCATGAGCACTGAATTTTGTGTCAAATTTCGACATCATTTTCGGAAAACATTGCATTTTTGCTAAAATTATATTGTCAAAAAACGGAGATGCAATAATGGGAGGTAAATATCAGAGCCAGACTTATATGAGACACGCCATGAGATTTTGTACCTAAAAATATGTACGATTTTTCATGATTACGATATTGTCCATAGATGACGCCGGAAGTTGACGAAATTATCAGAGCAAATGTGGAATTCTATTCCGCAGTTGCTCTGAGATGTTCGTCATCTTTTGAAGTCATTTACGAAAAATTACACAGTTTTTGTAAATATATTTCATGAAAAATCGCACATCTTCTAGGCTACAAAATAACACGGCGTGTCTCATATGAGATCACTGCATTGCTCTCGGCTACGACGCCAACCGGCCACCATACTACAACAACAATAGCTGCAACCTTTTGGATTTTATTTCCCTGTAATTTACAAAGTGCCCAATAAGAAAACACAATAGACTCGGTTTTAAATGTCTAGGATGTATCTTAATTAAATACAATCGTTCAACAGTTGGTCGGCAATAAAGAATGATGGACCTGTCTGTCACACGGGCGGATTACTAGTAACAATGCACAGGGTGTGTGCCGTGAGAATTGTTGAATGGGAGATAACCCATATACATGTACATATTCACGGGTCATTGAAATGGTGTTTTTCCTCGGCTATGGTTTCCCTTCCATTCACATATCCTAGTTGGCGTATATAACTAAATAAGTATAGTATATACATGCATACATGCATTGAACAGTTTCTTTCCGATATCTTCCTCAAATCTCAACAGGTGTTATATATATATATATATATATATATATATAGCATTACCCAACTGTATATATAAGTTGATATTCCACAGTTTTTACTAATTCCCTGGGTTTTGACGTGCCTGTGCAATAGTTCCGCGTGCCTGGATAATATTCAAAACTATTTCATCCCTGAAAATCCTGACTTCATGATTGTTGTCGAAGATTACGTCATACAATGCAACGTAATTTAGGGTGTCATCCCGATTCTCCCACTTTTATGAAAACAGGTAAAAACCAAAGTGGGAGAAAGGGGATTTTGGTGCAGTGTTATCATAGCATCGGGTCACATTTTTCGTATGTTCTGTTTCAACTTTGAACTTGGAAATCATATTATAGGCCAATATACATGTTGCTGTTTTTTTGTTTTTGTATTAGGATAATTTAAGGACACTGAACTGATGTGGTAATTGATGTTTTTATTTCTTTCATATTGTGTTACAAAAATGTAATTTGTAGAACAAAAGCAATTTAATCTGTATTTTTTCCTAATAAAACATGCAAATTGTGTTATCAATTAAAAAAACAACATTATTACACAAATGTGCATGCATAGAATATGCGGAACTTGATGATACACTGATGTCTATTTGTGCAGCAGCTGCGATGCAGCGTCCGCATACTCCATCGTCATTTCTCCATTCTCCAGTCGCTGCTTCAGAACACTAAGTATATTGTCAATCAATCTGTACCTTCGGCGCTTCACAGGACGAACCCCTCCCGCTTCGTACTGGAGCATCTGCACATAAGATGCTGCCTCAATTTGCTGCAACACCTGTATGATGCTGAATATATTGGGGTGCGCGTGGTGAACAGCCTTCTTCAACTTGCTGTGCCAGCCTTCCAGATGGTTCGTTGTCCTGGATCCCTCGGTCGCGAAGTGGTTCCACACGGTCCCGTCTCCCTCAATCCACTGCTCCGTGACGTAGTCGGTGAAGGGAGTGACGTCCACCGGAAGTTCATATTCGCCGACGTCTTCCGAAGTCTCGAACCACACGTCTTCCACGTCCTCTTCCGGCACCAGTGGTAGAACGGACGCCCGTCTCACAAGACGGTGAACAATGTCATTGTCCTTGTACATGGTGCTTAGTCGGAGAGCCTGAACATTCCGCCAAATACACTGCGTATAGTGAAGGAAGCATGCCTTCACACGCGTGTCCGGGAACACACGCAGAACCGCATTTCGTGACGCCATCTCATGGTCGAGAAACACATGGTCTGGTTGGAGATGAAAGCCGTATCCCTCACATTTCTGTCGCAACTGACGGAATAATGATTCGTAGACGTCTGTGGATTTACCCGGTAAGAATGCGAACACAAGTGGGTACATTTCACCGCTAATAAATCCATGAAGTGTGAACAGCTGATGAAAAAATGTGGGGCACGTGTAGAATGTTCCATCTCCGAATATAACACTGGCTCTACACAGATGCTGAAGGCACACCCTGGTCGCAAACACAAGCATTCTGCGATTGTTCCCGACGTCGATCTGCAGGAATGGTTCCCCGGATGTGGTCTGAGTCCACTCTCCCTCTAATTCGATGTCAGTGGCGGATGACGGTAGAATAGGACGTAGCTTGTTTCTCTCTCTGTATAGTGACGACTTCCATGTCTGGTACGTTGGAATCATTCCGGCCATTTGTTCCATATCGTCATCCCATTCCTTCCCACGGATGCTGGCAATTTCTCCCTCGTAGACGGACGGAATTGGTGTCAGTTCTTCACGGCACCGTTTGCGGATGTTCTCCATAAGCGTCCTCACGTCAAGGCCGGTGTGATCAGCCGGGTGAGTGTGGTTGTCCGTGTTTCTGGTGAGTATGCCGGTCATGGTCGTGGCCTTCGCGCTACACACGGATTCAGCACACGTCCAGTAAATACGGTCCTGCCGACGATTTTTGATCTGTATAATAAATATAGAAAAATATAAATATTACAGTAATTGCGAGTGTTTGTACATGTACAGTGAAACATGACAGACTTCAAAAAGTGTAGTTCCAACGAAATGGTAGCTATGTGATAATGGACGGACAGTCGGACATACAGACAATTAGCTGCTTATGATTATTTTTGTTATATGTGAGAGAGAGGCATACAGACAGACAGTCAGAAAGACAGACAGACAGAAAGAAAATAGTGAGACCATATTATATATACATACCATGAACCTGTAACCACCAACAACAAGACTTTGGCCACCATGCTTGTTGCGGACAAACTGGATTTCAACTTATGCATTCGCCATAACATTCAGTCAATGTGTAGTAAATGATAAATATACATGATTTATATATGTTCTTCAGAATTATTCTTAAGCATTAAAATAATTATCAAATTATCAGTTTTAACAGGTCATTGGTAAACTTTCTTTGATCATTTATTACTCAATTCGATTGGCTGTATGATTGGCCAATCATTATTAAATGGTGTTAAATCATTTTAATACTTCATAGGAGTTATGAATGATCAAAGTCAACTCATTTAAATTCCTGTTAATAAGTTAACATTGGCCTAACATTAATTAACAGGTCAAATCAGTGACCGTATATTGATACTGACTATAGCCCCAAATCGAGAATGGTCATTTACCTGTAAACAAGTAAAGTGGGAGAATCGGGACATCTGGTCATCAAAAAGTGGGAGAATCGGGATTAAACCTTAATTTAGATAGGTCAGTCGAAGCGCTCTGCGCCAAATTTACGTTCATCGTGTCACATACACTGTTTACAGGTAGAGTAATAAAACAGTTAATTCATGGTCATTCGGGGAACAGTCAAAACAAATTGCCCCTCCGTGATGTGGACGACCCGATGTTCTATTGCCCTCGGCAGTCGGCCTCGGGAAATAGTGCATCGTGACGTCTACAACACCTCGGGACAATAGTTTTGACTGTTCCCCGAATGACCATGAAATAACTGTATACTATGGCTTGTACATCACAAAGAGTAAACTAGTTTCCCATTTTCTTCTTCAAATCTCATTCAGTCTACATATTTCTGGAACACTCCTCCATGGTATGCCAGTGGTGAGGTATGGGCCGTCGGCAGAACGTCCCCGCTCTAAGAGATGGTCCCAGGTTCGATTCATGGATCGGGATGTACATATACATGATTGGGCAATGTCCTTACCATGCGATAATTGAAACCCAAAACGGGACATTGATTTTGTTTTCAGTTGTATACATCGTGACGTCTGACAAGCCAGCTGCATCATGTTTTAATTGTTGTCAATGACTCACATTTTGTTTTAGGTTCTATAGATCTTCACGTATGACAAGTCAAATGCATCATGTTTTAATTGTAGACAATGACTCACAGACGATACCAGTTTAAGTAAGTTTAATGAAACTCTAAACTGTACCCAAACGTACTAGCAAAATGTGTTTGTACCGTCGACACCATCCCCAGAAAAAATAGCACACCTATATGGTCACAGATTATAATAATAAACACATTTTGAAACATGGACGCTGTGTTGAATATAAAGTATCGAATTAATGTGATATTCGACGGGACCACAGCAAATATCACCATGTAGGGGATGGGCCGAGTTGATGTGTCTGGAATAACCAGTTGTCATGTACTCAGATCATTTATAAGTACAGTGGAACCTCGCTAAACCGGACACTGATTTAGCGAGGTTTCACTGTAATTCAGGCATTTGATTATTCCGAGCAGGTATCATCACATGAAATAACTGACCAAGACACTCATCAACATTATGATCACATATATTTATTGTTGTTCGGAGAGGTTCCATTGTATATATGTCTCTTGTTAACATGTACATTGTCTTAGCTGCGATTTCAGAACATTTGATACTGTTAAGATTCAATGTGTATGCATTTAATATGTTCCACTATCATGTATACATGATAGTGGAACATATTAAACGCATACATATTGAATAGAATTGCAGTAACCGTATCGTATTTATATACATATTCAGCAGTATCAAGTCATATTATCTGAACATATATTCAATCCTTTATTATGTATTGTTCTAAATGTAAGCTTGAATCTGAAATTAAACAAAACGTTGAACATCAGAATGAATGATTTGGTTCAGATGAAATTCACCCCCTGCGCGTTGCGTATGTGTTAAGACCGTATTTCCGTCGAGGGTCCCCCATCAACACATATATCATACTTTTCTTCACCTGTCAGTCGTGAATGGATAAACCCTTACAAACCTGATAATTCCTTTATTCCAATTATGATATTAATAACACAGGCATCATATTTCAAATAAGCGCATAGGGAGATGAAATGACTTTATAGCAAACAAAAATGGCGTTCCCATCTCTTACAAATTACTTGTTCATTCTAATAACGTGCAGTGACTTCAGATCTATCGCATATTTCTAAAATATCAAGTTACTTCGGTTAAAGGTGTGAGCATTTCCTGATCAATAAGAGCAATTTCAGCAAATGTACGCTTCAGCTCTCCTAATCAACAATACATGGACACATTCACTGGTCGCACAAGTATTGACGGATGTTGAAGCCGGGCAAATTCCCGAGTGTCACATTTATCTTCTTCGCTAGATGGCGCTTTTGTGTCGCCCACTAGGTGGCGTGGTGATTGAAAGTCGCGACTGCGGTCCCGTAGCGGTCTGGTGTTTGAAGCAGACGTTTAATATGTCTAGGAAACAATGTAGGTTTTGCACGTTCTCTATCAATCACTCCCTAGATGGCCGTACCTGTCAAAATATCCGCCATTACGAAAATGTAATCAAAAACTACACACGGCTATATTAAAGCTACAGCGACATGAGCCTTGTTCTGCAACGATGGTTTTATTTTGTTTGGAACCAATTTAGACCGTTTTATTATTGACTGTATTTACTTGCAAACCTCATACGACATTCACCAGACAGCAAACATATTGTATTGAATACCATTGACTTTCACAATGTATTAACACAGTGTATTTAAATAATAATGCATGTAACCGATTCAGAAGACGCATTAGGAGATCAGTGTGAATGTATGATGCTGTACTTATGCAATACATATAATCTAACAGATGTGTTGTCAATCTGATATACATGTATATTTAACTTGTTTCCTATGAAATCAGTAAATTCGAAATAATAAATATATACATCAGTCATGTAAGATCCAACTATTAAATAAATACCGTATTCAGTAATCACACATGTACGATACGTATATACATACACCACAGCATGCGTTAATCTTACCCATAGTTCAATGCTCTGAACATATATTGGCAATCTCAACTCGCAATCAAGCAATTTGATTGGCTGTGCCTGAGCTGTAGTACAGCTCAGGCTCAGCCAATCAAGCTGCTTGGTATCAAGCACAATATTCAGGTATCTTGTAATAAAGAAATTGACAAATAGTGACAAGATTAGCGCAGGCGTGGTGTACATTGCAAATTAAAATAGTTCGTGGAATACGGTCTTCCAGCATCGTGCATCTGACACGGAGTCCATATCTAAAACGTCATCACCATCTACTCGAGATATAACAACCAGAATGCAAGAGTCTAAGCTCAGCTCAGGTTCATACCATAAAGCTGTTTGATTTCGAGCATGATAATCGAACGACTGCTCAGACAGTTGCTATTCGTAAACTTATCTTTCTTTTTATGTTCTTTGGAATCACTTTGATATCAAATTGACGCTCGTTTATTACCCTTGACGTATATTCGCAATATTACCACACATTTACTCTTTTTTTCATTGTAAAACTACAGTGTAGTTATATTATGATGACATTTATTTTCTGCCTTTTATTATCTCAACATGTATGCAACAAAAACAACAATAACATATGATTAAATTGAAACAATATACTTTCTTGCAATAAGCGACAGTAGAACCTCTCCAAACCGGACACCCTGGGGTGTCCGGTTTAGAGAGGTTCCACTGTAAATCAGGCATTGATCATTCTGAGTCATAAGTGTGTGCTATGCGATCACAAACAGGCATTAACACGTGAGATAAATGACCAAGAAACCCGTCAAAAGTATGATCATAGATGTTTTATTGGTGTCCTGTTTAGATGAGTTCTACTGTAGTACGAGATTACATATTAAATCACATCTACACTGCTATTAAATGTAATACGTCACATTTCATCAGAATATTGCTGCGTAGGATGATGCTGAAAGGTCGTTATATTGATATTTGATGTCCGTTCCACATTGGCAATAACACAGTAGTGGGGCGGAACACACAGCACTAGATTCATTTGCTAATGCCATTATTTTATTAAATTGTTAGATAAAAAACTGGAGCACGCCGCCATGGTTTCCGTGATCAAACTATTGCAGCTAATGATCCATTACGCATCACAACATGCACCCTCTATCGTGTGGTTTCTGTCGGTGTTTTCATATCAGACGAGTCATGTGATTGTGTACCTCAGAACATGTGCGATTTTTCATGAAAAACATTTACAGAAACTGCGAAAGGTGACGAACTGTTCATAGCAAATGCGAAATTATATTCAACATCACTTCAACGTTTGACCTCATACACGGAAAATATCATATATTTTACAACTATTTTTTATGAAATATCGCTTACTGGTATCTTCTTAGGTACAAACTCACATGGCTCGTCTCATGGGAGATGGGTGAGCGTACAGTGGAACCCCTATAAACCGGACATCCTGGGAGGTCCCCAGGGTATCCGGCTTAGAGAGGTTCCACTGTAAAACAGACGGATGAATACTTCAAGACACGCGTGGCTGCTTAGCGATCATAAACATACATTATTATCGGGAGGTAAATGGCAATGCAACATATCTAAATTAAGCTCAACCAACTTTCATCTGTGTCCGGTTTAGAGTGGTTCTACTGTATATGGTTTTCTGCCATTTCTCTTACGTGACTGTGACTGGAGAAACGAGGGTTATTGTGTTTGTGGTCAGTCTCCTTGGAACCTTGTTTGCTGGACTTCATTGGCGTTTGTGTCATATGACGTTGCATTCATTGTATATGCTACCATTTGCCTATGTGTTTATTTTATTGGGGGAACTCTTGGCCTCTAGTCTTTAGTTTAAACATAGTTTAGTGCATATAAGTACAATGGGCTTGAGCTACAAGTTCTGACAACATTAGTTACAGTCCTTACCCGAGTGTTACAACAGTTTTTTGCCTCTAGTCTTTGATTGCATCTCGGTGCCCGTTGAAAACTGTTGAAAACCAGTGTGGGTCCCGATCAGCCTGTGCATTCACAGTCTGATCAGAATATGCACTGTTCGTCTTTCCATCCAAGAACCACCCATTATGCTTATAACAAGCAATATAGATCGTTATCATTCTACAGGAGAGTGCTAAAGCCACATATGGTCTTACTTTTGTACACGTGGGTTTACATGTGCACTTCAGTCTCCTTTGTGTATGCTAATTGTACTTTGCTCCTGATGCGTTGCTATTTCATTAAAGGTCACATTACAAACTATCACTTATTTTCTTCAAAATGCGATAAAAACAACAACGGCGACCCTAAGAACCGATTTCCGGTTCGTTTGTATTTTTCGTGATATTGAGATTTCTCATATCGCACCTTATCTGACACCTATACAGAGCCATGCAATTAATTGGTCATCGCTTATCTCTTCTGTTACTGCGACCTACTGGCGCGAGGTGGCGTTGTAAAAATAACCGCTATGACGTAGCAGCTTACCTCATTGGTGGATAAAGGTTTCTTATACAATATCGTTTGGATTTACGGACATCATGTATTTGTTGCATACTTTCTTCGTTTTTGTGGTTTAATATATACGTTAATCGTTATGTTTTCCTTCGCCTAGTTATATTTGGATTATTTATACGTTGATTGCAATCGTCGGCGACGACTATCTGTGCGGAAGTAGGTTGTAATTCACGGTCAAACAGCAGAGCCAGAATAAAAAAGAATGTGAAATTAAATGTTATATTTATATATTTTTTTTACAAAATGCTAATCTCCGACATTTCGTAAATTGATTCTGCAAGCAGAATGTTACTTCAGCATACTTGTGCTTTGACAATTTCGAGTTGAAATAATTAGTGACACGCGTGTGTAGCTATGTTCAAACGGATGCCGCCGTAGGTCATTAATAGCAAACAACCTATCCGATTATTTGACCGCAGGCAAATAGGGAAGTGGATATTGGGACAGGTGTATTCTGAATTTAATGAAGCCACACCTATTATATGCTGATTGGTTGAATCCATTTTGTTTATCTGTCCTAGTCAGTGACGGACGAAGTGAAGCTACGTTCAAACGGATGTCAACAATAATGCGGCAGGTGTATATTGAATCCGCGAGGCCACACCTATGCCAAGCTGATTGATTAAGTCCAATTTGACAGACATGGTAGAATAGATATATTGTGACATCAGGATGCTTTCTACAGTTCCGAAAATCCAATCTTGATGTGTTTGTTTTTACACATGGATGAATGTTAAATTGCAGGACTAAACTTGTGTAACTCGCTTATTTTTCCGTAAATACTGTTTTCGAATACTAAACTATAACTAAATCACATATTTTGTTCGTTGACAGAAAAAAAGTATATATTCAATGTTCACATGTACAGTAAGTTCTTTACTATTTCTAATCTATTTTCCTATTGACTTCTTTCAAATAAATAGAAAATATTTGGACTTGATGTTAAAAACTAAAGATGTTTTCCAGAAGAAAATCGATGTTTTGTCAAAACGTCGAAGCTTGGTCCTATATGTGGCTGTGACTGGAGAAATGGGGTTTGTGTGATTTGTGACTAGTGTAGGTCCTAATCAAATATAACAATCATGTAGTCTAAATACGATCTAGATTGCATGTTAGTGTGTTTTATTGAAGGAATGCCGAAAAGTGCAGATCCTGTTCAGACTGTGCGAATGTACAGGCTGAACTGGATCTACACTGGTTGCAAACGCCCTATAAGCCCCGTGTTGGCTTATTGCACCTTCTCAGTCGCAGTGTACAGCGGATGTTGACACAATCTTCAAACAACACCCCACCCCCCGTGGCAATTAGATCGACTAATTTTCACACTTCTGTCACCCCGGGCATCCCTTAATTGACCCCATGTACAGCATTGTTTCATTGTAAGTGGACAATGGCCTACAAGAATGACGTTATGACAGTTTGACCAGCATAGCACCAGATCCATCTACGCACCTGACAGCTCTGATAAGTGTCTACTCTGTTGCCCGTCTGATTTAGCATTATATATAAGTACTATCGGGGAAAACATAGATTGTAACCTGACGATGTAAATACAAATAAATGTATATACAGACTGGAATCCTACAGCTGTTGAAAATTGCACAGTATGTCCATTTTGTCACCCACTGTCGATTTTCAGTATGTAGTTTGTAACTAGGTCATTCTTATATTTTTACAGTACAGTACAGTCCCAGCGGTCTAATAAACTGGAGTTCTAAGTAGTCTGTAGAACTATTACGTGTAATAATCGTATTATGCATACATTTCGGAAGTTCTACTGATACGTCATATACCCACGTGACCGCAAAGGGAAATAACTGTAGTAAGCAAAATAATGGGAAGTTAGTCATGCAGTGACGGCTGGAAAAACTGGTTGTCCGGAATATGAAATCCGTAAAAGAACGGCACATACTAAACAGAAGCTTGTTATATCTCCTTTAATATAGAACACAATAAACGGTAATGTATGAGTCTCAATAAGGAAAATGTGTATCAGCCAGAATAAATGTAACAACTGATTAGGATACACACTTGTCAAAAGTTCAATATGTCCTCTTTGTTCCTCTGCACATCAGAAAGTAAAAACGTATCAGCACATATAGTAAATGGATAAAACATTAAGCTAATTAATAAGTAAATTAACATCAACATTAGATAGTATCACTCACCTATTTAATACACGTATATTACAAAACGTGAACTCGTTGAACTTTTAGGCAGATATTAAGTTTTAAAAGATGCATGTATACTTAACACATACATAGTTCGTATTTGTGGCTATGACTGGAGAAACTGTGCGTATGATATTTGTGATCAGTCACGGTAGCTTTTGATCGAATAAAACATCCATGTAGACAGATAACAATCTATATTGCTTGTTCGTAGCATGACAGGTGTTACAATGAGGATACACAGGCTGATCTGAATCTAAACTGGTCGCAAAACCCGTAAGCCGTATGTCTCCAGTCACAGCCATATATAGTACATCGATAAAACAGTACGTTAATTAATACGGAAATTACCATAGACACCAGCATTAAGTTTTATCAATATCCAATTTAATATGTTGAAAAATGTGCGTTTTCATATGAACTATGAAGCAGATATAAAGTCGGTCAGTATTTTCTCAATTATGTCTCGTGAGTTCATATGGGTCAGTACCGGAACTACGCTTCATTTCGCAAAATAGTTCCTTCTAAATCGCCACTAATTTGTTAATTGTATTTACAGTTTGTATATTTTTGAAGCGCATATAAATTGCGAATGATGTACGTATATAATAAAAAGGTTATTCGACGAGGGAAGCGAGTCGGTCCGCCGAACGAACGAGTACGCCGAAATATATTTCCGTACAAATACAATAACATATTTATTATATACCCGTTCAACAAAACATGCATCCTAATCATTAAATAAACCGATAGTGTGAGGAAATGCGACTCTCCATTATTTTTGCTGAACCATCCGAGCGCCTGTGATGGCTTCAGTTTATGCAAATTGTAGCGTGTAGGAATATTAACTTGACAACGTCATTTCGCGCACCTAAATCGATACAATACACGAAAACCAAGATGGCTGACATCACTACAGACACAACAAAACCGGGGAAAATTTGGATACAAAGCAATACTTAAAGCTTTAAGTTAAACACGTAAGTTTAATTAACACATGTTTTATTTGCCGACCATGTCAATGATTATGGTTAATTCCACAAAACATTCACATAATCGCCTGGAAAAAACTATGAAGCACGAGGCCACATCTGATCAACCTAATTTAGGTGTTAAAACGATCTTTGTCGTCAACAACTGTATTTGGCATGTACCTTTATCGTATTATCTCACACAGGCTATATTTTATAACAGACATCGTTTGGTGCTGATGATGTCACTTTTATGGACCTTAGATTGGGACAATTCCTTATTCGCGATCAGCTGTTGTCTGGGACGCCATATCGAATGTTTACAAACAAAAGTAGTTCCGACTTCCGTTTAGCGACACAGGCGCGACTTAGTTCGGCGACAATACAACTGCTTCACAGCGTACAATACGGCAATTTATTGGTGGGTAGCAAAAATGCAAAGTCAATGGGGCAAATATGAAGGTATATAATAAGTGGATATATGCCACTCGTTCCGCCGCGCAACGATATTGCACTCATAAAGTCGCGCAATATCGCACGTTGCGGAACTCGTGCATATATCCATATACAAATCAAATAACCTATAATTATAGCATACACGAACATTTAAAGGCACTGTACGTGCGTACCTCATACGATGTCTCAAATATATAATATATGTATTTTGTTTCATGACTTTTGTAAATGACATATACCAATAAATCGCACCATTTCATTGGATGAAATTCCCAAAACATGCGCTATATTCAAGTACACGTATCAGAAACAGTGATAAACAGGGGAGATAATTTGGTTTGCCGTACTTTAGCACTTTCGTAGTACATGTACCGGTATGGAAAAAAGTTAAAATTTATTTTTTGTTGTGAAATTATTATATTATATCACAATTAGAAAGACGATTCCATGATAGACGTTAGTGTAATTAATTTGAATAATATAAAGTAGTAACCATAGATTGCAAAACATGTTTATAATACTCAAAAATAACTAGTGTTGCAAACGGTAGTTAGTTTTCAGCATTATAAACATATTGTTTACCCATTCCCACATTTTTCCAGGCAACTTATAGGTACACTTGGGTATACTAAAACTAAATTTTCTAATCTGTTTCATCACATTCTAATCATATCTACGACTTTGTGTCTTTAATATGAAAACGTTTCTTAATTACTACTGTTCTATATTTGATCGAACGTATCATTCGTATATATAGACATGCTAGGAATCATTTACTACAAGATCTGTATCGCTCGATGGAAACATAAAACATTAAGATAATTCCGTAAATTGCATATGTAATTTCGGAGCATTTCGTCAGTGGCATCAACGGCGATAACATGTGTATGCTACTCATAGCGAGGACTGTATTACTTTTATTATTGTTTTTACTTTCTTTTGTTCTCTGGAAAAAATGTGTAATTCGTGACGTAGAAGGTAGTAAGTAACCCACATATTATGTTGGTAATTGTTGGTTTTTATGCTCCATGACGCATTTGTTGCATTCGTTTTATGGGCTATCGCTATATTGTGTATTCATTGGTTCCTGTTAATCCTTTCAACACTGCATGCCTGTATAGTGGTATTGGAAAAACGTGTAGACCCAGATGAGCCGGCTCATGACGAGCAGTCGCATCGGGATCACAACTTTTTACAAGGAATTGTTTTATTTTTTAGAAGAAAAAAACACCCCCTTTTCACAAATGGACTAGTCTGAAAATCATTTTCTGACAGTTGAATTAGTTGCAAAATTAATATATCAAAATCCATTCCTGTTGCGGTGAAAGGGTTAAGGACTCTGTAAATACCGCTGTATATCGGTGAGGTTCTTTGACGTTCTCGCATTGCAATTTAGTTAACCCGGGCTCTACCGTCTCCTTTGGGTATATTGTTTTATATTTTACAGATTCCTGGTTAAAGTCGGTATATTGGAACCATAGATGTAATCGAGATTACAACATCATTTCCATTTTGAAAACACCATTTTCGTCAAGATAAAAGTAGTAGTATTAATTTGAAAGAGAAACATCTGTGACTTCAAGGTCCACTATTCAATATCAGTATCGAGTGTAATTGTTTCATTTAGATATACATCTACGTTGATTTGAATTTATTTCTGTAAGTTGCATATCGCTATTCGCCGCATATCGCTAACGCGAAATACTATTACTAGAAAATATAAATATAGGTTTGGATTATTATCATCAGATATGACATTCATTTATTCGGGATTTGTTATCAATACCAAAGGCATATGTATCTATTTTATATAATGAACTAAAAGCAAATATATCTAGTTTGTGTAATGAAGACTGACGTGTTACTAATCTTTTCGGGAACGTGCATTATCTCTAATGCACCACAAATTGGTTCACTTGAAACGCCTTTATAAACATTTCGAAACACTTTGCGTTCTATTCACCAATTTGCTAAGACGCCAAGTTTTAAAGGAACAAATAGCCGCGTTACTAGCCGCCATGTTATAGGTATATCAATCATACACTTGTCTGAGTTACCCTGGTGTATGGAACTCACCACGTGTTCAGGGCAATACATGGGACTTTGTTTTTAAAACGCAGCAACTTTCAACTTTTACATGTGTCCCGTCACATTTGTTCACAGAGATCGTAGATTCAAATGAGGGATATTAAGTAATGATACCAATTTCTTCAGTTTGGGAAAGAGAAAATGGTTTCCCGCCTAATATAAATGTTCAAAAAACGCAGATTTCGTACCAATGTATTATTTTTGTCGTACATGTATATTGCATTTTAAATGTCGAATATTTATAGGTGGACATACTTATTTGTTTGAAGAAAAATAGATATATGATGCAAGGCAAACTTACTATAAAAAACATTAATTTAATATCGACGTGACCCATAGTAATTATAAATCCACTATCAGTTTTACATTTCTTAATGATCCGTCATAAGTAAATATATGCCATTGAATAGTTTGTTTATATTAAGAACGGCCATCCACATACATAAGATACAATGCAATAACAGAGAACGACATTTTATATACACTATTTGCTATTCGTGTTATTTATATGACACACTGTATAGACATATATCAGTAGCGAGAAATTCAGCTGTCTTTTAAAATGATACAAATACATCAGATTATGTCAAAATTGCTACACCGCTATGCAATTCATAACAATGATCGCAATAAATTCGTACCCTGCTTCGTTCGTCCCGGTTCTCCCCGCAAAATTCTCACTTGTTTAACCTCTCCACTGGGTAATATCAAATCTCCAGCATTGAATTATTATAGATAGGTATGAAAATGTATCAATACAGCTGTTTTCTGAGACACCAAACCCTGCGAGTCTTCGTGGTACACGGTGGTATATGATAACGTACTCAGTTAATATCTCGTTAAGCACGAGTTCGTTTTAAACATAAGCCAACCAGCCGCGATTCTTACGTCGAACAACCAGCGGGCGACTACGCGGTTTGGAAATTAATTTTCCCTTCCTAATGCCTGTTATTGCTTACAACATAGCAACCAGTTACGGAGACAATTAGGGGAACGGCATGCGCGATAGAGGTAAATGTTCACCGCCATTCCCGCTCCCTATGGGGCTAGTCTGAGAGATTTGTTTAATGGCAGGGGGAACGGAGTTAATAAAAATAATATTTTTGGAATGGTGCGAGGGATGTACGGGATAAGGTCTTTATTAACCGGGGGATTAGTTACAGAAGTATAAACGACTATGGGGGTGAATAAAGCTTCTCGAATTAACTACAGTTTGTATATTTGTAACAAATCGACCTTGGTGATATACGTAGCAAAGTACACATACATGTATTACTAAATGAAGGTCACATAGGGTGGTAAAGTAACCACCCTATGTGACCTTCATTTAGTAATACATGTATGTGTACTTTGCTACGTATATCACCAAGGTCAGTCCATGAAATCTTTGTTATTTTTTTATATTTTTCATTCAAAAATATATTTGGAAGACCTACGATGTTTTCTCTAATGACTTGGAAAGTCTATATATATGCTATAGTATTCATATTGTTTTCAAACCTTACAATGCGGTATTCATATACAACTTACAAATATACGAATAAAAAAACTGAAAACGTCAACAACTATATTGTAATTTACGCATGAATGTGCTCGTATTTTGTACAAAGCACATGCACCCAGGAACGGTATATGTAGCTGTGACTGGACAAATATGATTGTGACCAATGTATCTCCTGGACAAATAGCACACACATGCAGCCTGGTAACGATCTATATTGCTGGTTATAAGCATGACGGGTGTTTCATTGATGAAATGGCGAAGAGTGTAGATCCTGATCAGACTGTGCGGACGCACAGGCTGATCTGAATCCATACTGGTCAGTCGTAAAACCTTTAAGCCCAATTTCTCCAGTCACAGCCGCATATTTGTATATTAATTTCGTAGTGGTGTCGTCATGTTGTCGCAACCGCTGAGCTGTACTTGAGATCATATCTTGTCGCCACGTCATGTTAAGTCATGTTGACAAGCGTAATGGAGCCGGATTATAGCATTTCTGCACATTTATAACATTATGTATTTCTACTAAAATTGATTAAAAAAATATATAACTGTTCTATATTTGATGACATCAAATCCATTTTAACACGACAGTAGCAAGTCCTACGCTTCCAAAAATGGAATGTGATAGTGTAGGTGAATATGACGAGGACTCATGTTATTTATATAGGTTCATAATAATGCCGCTATTATGTATTACTGCTTATTACACTCTTGCAAATTATTTGCACGGGTTTCGCTGTGAGAGAAAACCCGTAATCAACTCCTTACAAATAATACACCGTGAAGAGAACACCCGTAAGTGCGCGCCTGTTTTCTTGGAAACCACGAGCTACCACGCAAAATGTTTAATTTTTATTAGTCAAAACAAAATTATTTGAAAATTTGGAAAGGGTCTCGACTAATCTAGAATGTTAATGTGATTGAACACATTTTAAACATGCACTCACGTATATCTGGCTCATAGAAACAGCTGCGTAATTTGGATTTTAAAAAGTTTACATGACGTCACATTTGACGTCACGTGACGTCAAAACGTGGGAAAACGCGTCATTGTATAACTATTAATGCGCACATCACAATTCATTGATTATAATCGCACATGTTTGAATAGCGGAAATAATACACTCGTGTCCGTCGGCGTCCGTGCAAAAAGACGACGCACACTTGTGTATTATTTCCCGCTATTCAAAATGTACGATGTAATATCCTCTATATATACTTATGAACGAATAATAGTCCTAGGTTGGCGCTACTGGTAGCCGCAGTAATATTTCAGAAATTTACGTTTTGACTACTAATAATGTCAGAAATTATTTGAAAAAGTACTACAGGGATCCTCCAGATTATCGGACAAAAATGGCAGCTTTTTAACGATAATTTTCTTAAAATAGCAACTACAGGCATAAACTTTTCACAGAACATTCATCGGTTGTTGCTTTCTCAACGCATGTAAACTATTTAGCAAAATGTGCCATCTTTCTCACTTAAAACTGGGTCAGATCATCAGTCGTAAGATTGCCCCAACATTAACATCGACAATCAGTTATCCGGACAAACATATACTCGTCTAATAACTTGTATTCTCAACATGAACTCATAATTGTATCGCCTGTAAACCAGGGTAAACAGCGTTGTGTAGTTCTGCAGAGAAAACAATCACCATTCGCTTCTAGAATGTATTGTATTTATAGAACAACTCTGAAATGACGGAATGGGCGCACTCGATTGCAAGCCCCCGCGAGACTTTTGACGTTGTAAATAATTTGTGAATCTTACTAAAATGTTTACATTGCCATTATATTCTTCACACTGGCATGGAAACAGCAAGCACCTGCGTGACTTAGATGTATTTGTTGTATTCTGATCAAACGAATGCGCTTAATTAACAGGTATTTACATGTGTCCGGACACCCTGGGAGGTCCCCAGGGTGTCCTGTTTAGAGATGTTCTACTGTAAATCAGGCATATAACCATTCTGGGACATACTTATATCTTTTTGCAACCATGAACATGTATTTTATCTGAAATGCGTTACCAAGAAACCTCTCAACATGAGATCATATATATTATCTGTCTGTGTCCGGTTTCCACTGTAGTACATTTATTCCAGTAATTTAATCGGTCAATGAAATAAGGGGGCTATATCCACGATGGAGTTAGCCTCCTTATTCCACTGACCTCGTAAACTGTGTACGTTGATGCCATGTCCTCCAGCTGCTTGATTTTAATCTGAAATACAAGACGCCCTAAGGTGGCGCGGTGCATCCTGTGACTATTACCAGTGACCGCTATGTACCAATTGTTGGCATCAACTTGTCTGGGTGATAGACGATTGGTGGATATGTCAACATAAAGGCCACCTTATACTTGTAATCACCATGTATTAGTTTCCAGTACTGACTGTGCCAATTAACTCCATTTTTTCACCCGAAATTTCGTCACAACAGCGAAAATTTCGAATGGCTCCAAGATTTCCGTATCGCACAAATAGCATGCCTTCGCAAATGTTCCGAATACATGTGCTAGTATTCCAGTGCGTATATTCGTATACATGGTGATCTGCCAGGGAGTCATACTGTACCACAGTGTAACCTCTCTAATCAGGACATACCGTTTCGACCACAGCTATTAAGACAGTATCATCGGCCTGCGATATTATTATATCACTGACTCCCTGGGACATTTGAGATGTTTCGCCTCCAACTTGCTCCAGTATTTGCTAGGATACCTGGAAATATATGTCGAAGTAGGAGGCGATTTTGTACACCACCGCCTGCGTTAATCTTGTGAAGATGCCAACGTTTCGGAACATCTATTGGCGATGTCAACTCGCAATCAAGCAGTTTGATTGACTGTGCCTGAGCTGCAGCACAGCTCATGCTCAGTCAATCAAGCTGCTTGATTTCAAACACAATATTAAAGTATTTTGTAATAACAACATTTTTGAATATTGGCAAGATTTGCCCAGGCGGTGGTGTAATATTATTTTCTGAGATATCTGCGCTTTTTCGCATCACATTTGCGTCACCAGTCGCTGCTAAAATACCTAGAAATATATATGTCTACATGGTCCTGTATAGCGGTTACGTGTGCCATACATCAACCACCGTAATGACACCAACAGAAAAAAGAAACACAAATGCAAAAAAAATAATAATATAAATACAAACAATATTTCAAACGGCGCCGGGTTGAACAGAAATGCAATCGCATGTTTTACATACAGCACCAAACGCACTTGCAGGCTATCAGCGTCAAATCGTTGCTGACTACACCTCCAAATCCATTCATGTTATGGTCCACGATTTGAGAAGCATAGTGTATTTGCATAGCGACCAGCTATTAGACCAGACAAGCCTGCTCACCCGACAGATACGCCAGCGTTTGCGTGAATCTTGCTTTAATGCGTCTACTGATGAAGCAAGAAAAAAGAAATGAGAATCATTATTTATATAATGTACTTGTATACGTGTTTCTTGTATCTAAGTGCATGGGTAGACGGGTACAATTTGATAAGCAGACTATGACGTTGACAGTTGCTTTCATGGTTGACCCTATACAACCCGATGCCAAACACACAACCCTTCGTGTATCTAGTATCATATTACATATGGTGAGTACGGCTGAAATATAAACATATATAATCACAGATCGGTTATTGTTCACATATTGGATATGTAAGGAATTAAATGCGAGGGAGTGCTAGCGACCGCAGCATTTAGTTCCTGAACAATTCAACATGTGAACAATAATATACTTATAGTTCAGCCAAGTGCATAATGCAATGTCCCATCCGAGTATTGATTTTCCATTTCCTGTTGAACAGTTAATCATTAAATCTGGTAATAACTTAATTGGGTTTAAACGTTGCAATATGTGAAATAAGTGGTGCACAATGCTGCCCAACGACTGGCTTAAAAGTATGGCGAACTATAAGCAATATTATAATTCGCTCTACCTTCTAAGCCAAAACACTGGCCACTATCGCGCCCAATTCTTTCACATATTGCAATATTTAACCCAAATAAGCTACATATTACCAGATTTTTTGAATATCTGTTCGACAGGAAATGGAAAATCAATACTCGGATGGGAAACTGCATTATAGACCTGGTTCACATATTGGGGTTTTAAGGAACTAAATGCTGCGGTCGCTAACGATCCCTCACATTTTATTTCTTAAATAATCCAATATAATGAGTTATATATATATTTCATATGGCCTCTGATTGTCTCGACGATTCAAATGAGACATCACAAACATACAACACCATTGCCAAACACTAGGTAAATATCTTACAAAGGAATCCACAAAATAAACGGCCCATCCGTATATATAATGATTTATATTTCTGAAACCGGCGAAAATATCCACAAATTTACCCAATATTACGTAATGCACTGTGCTAATTTGAATTAATATCATCCAACGATAAATTGCTTATGAAACTAAAACGAACTTGCCAAAATGGTGATAAGATTTTTTCAGTGTGTGTTGTTGTTTTTTTTCGCGCCGGATGTGTCTGTCTAAATTAGTTAATCCTTATAAAATGGCACCCATTCATGAGATACTGTGTCTTACTATAAAAATAAATTCTGCCAAGAAGATAAAAAAAAGAACGTCTACAATGGATTTGAAAATTGGTAGAAAAATTCAAAGCAAATGCGGAAATCCGCATTTGCTTTGTATTTTTTCACCAATTTTCGGAAGTTTCTACAAACTTGAAAATCAAAAATGTATTTTCAACTTGGTATAGATTGAACATGAGGCAAGGCATATTATTATATACGTATTGCAGTCGTATCTGAGTTATAGCTATATCGTGTTTCACGTGAGATATAAACTATAAGAAAACAAGATGAAATATGAGACTTTGGTGAGAGATAAAATATTCCACTCACATCTGGGATGAAGTTGGAAGAAATTTGTGAATTCATTCTTAGATGATAATGAAAATTGACAAAAAGAAAGTGAGACACTTTCGAAAATGTTCAACATGCTTTGCGAACAATTTCGTTACTTTTAAATACTGGCTTTGTATACGATGTGAACGTAAAGTTAAATGTGTATGTATTACAATCACACTCCTATTGAAAAGGCCAACCAGTGTTGACTTATAAGACACTTTAAACAGTGAACAAGTAACAGTACATTCCTATAGTAGACACTTCAGACTGGTAGGCAATTGGTTACATTACTTAAAAAGCTGGCGATTCACCAACCAGTGTTCAGAGAGGTTCTGGTAATATTTAAAAACAAATCCTACACATAACGCGAAATAATATGAATCTGATTTCGAATGTTAATATACCAAACCAGAGACTAATCCCATATTAACCCCATATTAAACACACATCAAATACCACATATCATTTAAATGTCAATTCAAAATATACAGTTCCATGGCAAAAAAGAAGAGACAACCCACAAATCACTGTCTAAAAATGCGTCTACAACTGGTTCCAATTTTCCCGCCAATATTTAACCTGTCAACGCGCGTGTCACAATAAGCGGGTAACACGCTGTGATAAATATGAAATTGACCGCGAAATCGTTAAATACGAACTGCGTAATCAGTTCTGAATGCTGGCTCTGTGAATTTATTATATTCCGCGGAAAGATGACCACATGGTTGTGTTTAAATATCGAAGCTGATAATTGGACGAAACGCAAGACACCTTGGATTTTGACGTCCGCAATGGACGTAAATTCAATAAATATTGCCGGTCAATCATAATAAAATGACATCTTTGTTCAGCATTAGATACAAACAAGACGACGCATGAGAAATTAAGAAACTCGACGCCAAAACGTCAATCTGGGTAGATAGGCACTGCGTCAATACAGTGGAATCTCGTTACACCGGACATCCTCGGAGGTGCCCAGGATGTCCGGTATAGCGAGCTTCAACTGTGTATCGTAATTCACGAACATGAACACACTAAAAGATAGGTTCTGTGTGCTTTGATATCACGAACACACATTTCAATAGCATTGAACTTATACTGAAAGCTATCGACATTAATAGAAGAGTTCTGGAAGTTTGGTTTAGCGGGCTTTTACTGTACAAAGTTTATTTGGGTACATTAGGTTGCCCGAAATATTATTATTATTATTTCTATTGTTGTTGTAAAAAGCAGTTATTGATGTGATTATTAAACAATGATCGCCTTGTTGTGAGGTCAATACGTGGTTTTATAGACCACTGAGATGTTATTATTATTATTACATGTATTATCATTATTATTATTATTATTAGTATTATTGGCTGAATATGGATAACATGACCATGGCGTACACTGGTTATATAAACTCCATGCTGTTGGTTTCACTAACCATTATTGATGTATCAAATATTTCACTCCTGTCAGTTTGATACGTCAAATCGAGAAATGAACGACCTTGTTTATTCTTGAAATCGACACTTTCTGGTTCACCGCTGGATACAGCAGTGGGTGGGTGTTAAGACAGACAACTGTTAACAACAAGCTGTATTCGTATAAACACGTATGAAAACATGACTGTAACCAATGTAGACCAAGCACAGAATGCATGTACATGCAGTCTGAGCTGGGTCTACATTGGTTACAAATCATTTGGAATAGCAAAATGCAATAGGAACACTTTAACCGTATGAAAGAGAAGACAAGGAAATCTATCCCTCTATACTTCTAGACTGAGCTAAACACATGTGCTGGTTTCTTGTATTTTGAGTATCATAGTATAAGTAAATAGATAATCGTCTACAATGACGCATTGTGTCATGGGGCTATGGTAGTTATATATGACGAATTACCAGATTTGACGTCTTACAAAACCACGAGTTTGGCGTACATGCTGTGTTATGAATTGGGTGTCGTCCAGCATTTATGTGAAACACACGATACTCAACACGTTTCAAGTTTTTCAGTTTTATTTTAAAAAAGATGTGACTCTACACCGTCGATATATGTCGACATGCCTGATCATATTTACACACTGTTAGGGACCTAAAAGTGAGTTGATACTCGAACTTTTCGACTGTTAAAACATTATATTATAACTTGCATTTGTTTGAATGTTTGACAAAACATAAGCTCAATTTCTGTTTCAGTGTGTTCTACAAGAAGAATTTGCATTTTTATTTCTCCACATGTTATGTTTGACGCTGATGCTAATACGATTATTATTAAGAAACGATGCTGTGCCGAGTTTCTTTTGCAACTAGTCGACGAGTTTCATAAATATCATATGAAATCAACACAACTGTGAAATCTCGCTACACCGGACACCCTGGGAGGTCCCCAGGGTGTCCGGATTAGCGATATTTCACTGTAAATCAGGCATTTGATTATTCCGCATTATCACTTGAGATAAATGACCAAGAAACGCATCAAAAGTATGATCACATATGTTTCATGTTGTCCGGTTTATAGAGTTCCACTGTACATTAAAGCTCAGTTGATCACATGACATGTTTTGTGGCGGTTTCATTTACATATGTATTACACCAATGGAGTACAGTGGAATCCATCTAAACCGGACACTGGGGAAAATATGGATGTTTAACTTAGATGTGTTTCGCTGTTATGTATCTCAGATTAAAATTAATGTTCATGATTGCAAAACACTAGAATGTATCATGAAGCGGTAACATGTCTAATTTACAGTGGAACATCTCCAAATCGGACACCCTGTGGACTTCACAGGGTGTCCGGTTTGGAGAGGTCCACTGTATCAATTTTAATATACTGTGTTATTACACTGTGAAAGCCCATTTTATATATGTGTTATTAACATTGCCATCTGTATGTAAACATCTCCATGCCATAACTGCGGGACCACTTTGCAGACAGACTGACAACCTTGACATTGATCGAGTTTTGATTGGTCAATTGGTCTTAATTATCACTCCTTTGGGAAGATTAAGGCACTTCATATTCGCTAATTACAAATGACCATGAGACAATCAACAACTGGAAGTTCGCGGTGTGCGATTTCCAGTATTGGTTTTGATGGTCAGAACACAACAACAACAACACCTCCATCAACAGCAATAACAATATGAATATGTCGTATATTGTGCGGTTTTGTGGATGGGATAAGGTTTTGTAAATCACATATAATTACTTTCTTTCTCATTCTAGTGATGTTGTTTTTGATGTTATCCTTGCATCGTTCTCGTCATCTCTTCTTTGTCCGTACAAAACATCTTATCTTATCATACATTTTAGTTTTCACAGCAAGTCGGTGTTTTCGAGATATACGCATAGTGAACAGTGTACACCAGATCAGACTGCACATATGTGCAGTCTGATCTGGTCTACGCTGTTTACCAAATCAAGTTGTCTGTTTTGTTAACAGTCTCACTTTGGAATAGGTAATTCACACGGATGTTTCAAGAACTGTGTCCATTTCTCAATACCGCTTGACTTGCCTGTCAAAATATTTAGCTAATAATAGACAGATAATCTGCTTATTGTTGCGCGCGACATGACTTCGTTTTGACGCCATTTGACGTTTATTTATAACACAAATGGATCATAATTTTAGAACGAGACCGGGTGAAAGTTATTTTAGCTTATAGCACCTCTACACAATAGTGCCAAATTGTGTTTCAGCATCGCAATATTGTAACAATTTTACCAGACTTATATACACTGAATGGTTGAACGGAAGCACACTATATAGTAGTGGTGGCAGGTGGGAGTATGCGATGGGTAATGTAACGATCGGGATTCATCCTTACCGGAATCTCGACCGGAGTCGTGGTGTGGCCCTGGTGTACGTCTTTGACATTTCTTGTATGTGAGAGTTGAAACTGGTTATATCCCTAATATGAGTAATATGATTATTCGTAATTCTATTACTTTTAGGGGAATGTGCCAAGTGGCTTTGGTGTGGTATGGTACTGGCACCAGGTCAGGTTATTCTAATTTCAGAGCTGAATATATAATTTTTCTCGATTTAAATATTACGTTCTCTTTTAGACCCCCACCCCCCCCCCTCATCCCCCAATGGAGCAGGTTAATGCGGGATCTAACATGCTGGCCTGGCATTAAATGACCTTAGCTGTTGATAGGCCGTTAACCACCAATAAACAAACAAACATTTTGGAGTCTGTTTATATTATATTTTTGACTAAGCCACGCGCCGCTCACCTGTGCTTTCATGAGCATGCTGCTCATATACTATATTAAATCATCTGATTAGGCATATAGACGTAAACAAACACGCCGTACCACGTGGGGAGGGGGTGGATAGAATCTGTGTGGGGCAATAAAACCCGACTATGGGGGATATTCCTGCAACAGATCCTGTGATGTTGTTATCGCAATGGTATCTACTGTTTCAGCATACACCACTGTCTGCGCTAACCTTGCCAATGTTCGTCCTTTGTTTTTTAGCAAAATACTTGAATGTCGTGCTTCAAATGGTGCAGCTTGATTGGCTGAGCCTGAGCTGTGCTACAGCTCAGACACAGCCAATCAAACTGCTTCTTGATTGCGAGTTGGTATTGCCAATAAATGTTCAGAAAGGTTGACATCTTAGCACGATTAACGCAGGACTTTGAATTGGACCTATCATGTGCATGTCAATTACATGTAGACATATAGTGAAATATGATCTGCATATATTTGCAGAGTAGGTCTTTCATTGTTGCAATCATTGAGATGGACGTAGCTCTGAACAGACTTTCGACGAAATTCGCTAATGTTCACAGATTCATGATTATTCTCAATCCCTACATAACCGTTGTTGTAAAGCTCGTTCAACACCGGCTGCTCTTGTCAACACATTTTTATTTCAATATGCTTGATTATTATATACGTACTTTCGTTTCTCATTGAAACACAATGGAACGCAAGACGTCAATATGTTTCCACATTGACGTCTCCTGAGTTCATATTGGTCAGTGCTGGAACTACGTAAAATAGTTACTTCTAAATCGCTACTAATTTGTTTATTTTATTTATATTTTGTATGTTTTTTGAAGCGCATATAAAATTGCGAATGATGTACGTATATAATAAAAAGGTTATTTGATTTGTATGTGGATATATGCCACTCGGTCCGCCGCGCAGCGATATTACAAAAGTCGCGCAATATCGCCGCTGCGGAACTCATGCATATATCTACATACAAATCAAATAACTTACACAACTATTGTGCTTGAAATCAAGCAGCTTGACTGACTGAGCCAGAGATGTGCTACAGATCAGACGCAGCCAATCAAACTGTTTGATTGCGACTTGAGATTGCTAAAAGATGTTCAGAAACGTTGACATCCGGGCAAGATTAACGCGGGCGGTTGTGTATTTACATACAGCAGTGAGTTGAGATTGCCGATATAATGTTCAGAAACGTTGACATCTGGGCAAGATTAACGCGGGCGGTTGTGTATTTACATACAGCAGTGAGTTGAGATTGCCGATATAATGTTCAGAAACGTTGACATCTGGCAAGATTAACGCGGGCGGTTGTGTATTTACATACAGCAGTGAGTTGAGATTGCCGATATAATGTTCAGAAAGGTTGACATCTGGGCAAGATTAACGCGGGCGGTTCTGTATTTACATACAGCAGTGAGTTGAGATTGCCAATATATGTTCAGAAACGTTGAGATCTGGGCAAGATTAACGCGGGCGGTTGTGTATTTACATACAGCAGTGAGTTGAGATTGCCAATATATGTTCAGAAACGTTGACATCTGGCAAAAGATTAACGCAGGGCGTTGTTAGTATTACATACAGCAAGTGGGATTGTTGAGACATGCTTGATTATATATGTTCAGAAACGTTGACATCTGGGCAAGATTAACGCGGGCGGTTGTGTATTTACATACAGCAGTGAGTTGAGATTGCAAATATATGTTCAGAAACGTTGACATCTGGGCAAGATTAACGCGGGCGGTTGTGTATTTACATAGAGCAGTGAGTTGAGATTGCCGATATAATGTTCAGAAACGTTGACATTTGGGCAAGATTAACGCGGGCGGTTGTGTATTGTATTTGCATACAGCAGTGAGTTGAGATTGCCGATATATCTTCAGAAACGTTGACATTTGGGCAAGATTAACGCGGGCGGTTGTGTATTGTATTTGCATACAGCAGTGAGTTGAGATTGCCGATATAATGTTCAGAAACGTTGACATTTGGGCACGATTAACGCGGGCGGTTGTGTATTTACATACAGCAGTGAGTTGAGATTGCCGATATAATGTTCAGAAACGTTGACATCTGGGCAAGATTAACGCGGGCGGTTTTGTATTTACATACAGCAGTGAGTTGAGATTGCCAATATATGTTCAGAAACGTTGACATCTGGGCAAGATTAACGCGGGCGGTTGTGTATTTACATACAGCAGTGAGTTGAGATTGCCAATATATGTTCAGAAACGTTGACATTTGGGCAAGATTAACGCGGGCGGTTGTGTATTTACATAAAGCAGTGAGTTGAGATTGCCGATATAATGTTCAGAAACGTTGACATTTGGGCAAGATTAACGCGGGCGGTTGTGTATTTACATACAGCAGTGAGTTGAGATTGCCGATATAATGTTCAGAAACGTTGACATTTGGGCAAGATTAACGCGGGCGGTGGTGTATTTACATACAGCAGTGAGTTGAGATTGCCGATATAATGTTCAGAAACGTTGACATTTGGGCAAGATTAACGCGGGCGGTTGTGTATTTACATACAGCAGTGAGTTGAGATTGCCGATATAATGTTCAGAAACGTTGACATCTGGGCAAGATTAACGCGGGCGGTTCTGTATTTACATACAGCAGTGAGTTGAGATTGCCAATATATGTTCAGAAACGTTGACATTTGGGCAAGATTAACGCGGGCGGTTGTGTATTGTATTTGCATACAGCAGTGAGTTGAGATTGCCGATATAATGTTCAGAAACGTTGACATCTGGGCAAGATTAACGCGGGCGGTTGTGTATTGTATTTACATACAGCAGTGAGTTGAGATTGCCGATATAATGTTCAGAAACGTTGACATTTGGGCAAGATTAACGCGGGCGGTTGTGTATTTACATACAGCAGTGAGTTGAGATTGCGATATATGATTTGTCAGAATTCGTTGACATCTAGGGCAAGATTAACGCGGGCGGTTGTGTATTTACATACAGCAGTGAGTTGAGATTGCCAATATATGTTCAGAAACGTTGAGATCTGGGCAAGATTAACGCGGGCGGTTGTGTATTTACATAAAGCAGTGAGTTGAGATTGCCAATATATGTTCAGAAACGTTGACATCTGGGCAAGATTAACGCGGGCGGTTGTGTATTGTATTTACATACAGCAGTAGGAAGCTAATCAAGCCAGGATATATGCAAATAGTTTTTAATTTTCTCTGCAATAGTATTGTACAAATCTTCCTATTATGCCAACTCCCTGAGAAAAGGATGATTTTCCTAGATTCTGGTTCGTGAAGTACTTCAGCGAGTAGTCAGAAGTTACCCTCCCCCTCGGCTATTAACATGCAATGAAAGCGTCGTTACATTGACCGGTCCGTCAAACGATCACCATGGCAAAGCATGACAACAGCCCAATAAAACAATGCCACAGGATGATTGGCAGTTTGATGTTCGGACGAAGGAATCATTCATCGCAGGGTTTCTCTCTCAATGTACATCTTATCCACTGCAGTGGAACCTTTCTAAACCGGGCATCCAGTCGGTTTAATTATGATGGGTTTCATGTTATGTATCTGCTGGAGAAATATACTTTATAGGTTTTGTAGCCAGTGTAGACTCAGATCAGACCGTGTATCCGCACAGGCAGGTCAGGCTCGGCACTGTTCGCTATTTCATCATTCTATATAACAAGCATTATTGATGTTACAGGAGTGTACTATTTGATCAGGAGCTAGACCGGTTAAAATATCATAAGCCCAATTTCTCAAGTCACCGCCACATATATGGTTTGCAATGTTCATGTTTAAATAGTATACGTACATATATTTAAGCTCATATATGGCCGTGGCTCGAGAAATTAAGCTTATCGGACTTGTGACCAGTGCAGCTCCTGATCACATATCAATCTCCTATATCATAGTGGCAATCTATATTGCTTGTTATAGAAGCTTAGAAGTTATTAATTTACAAATTTATAAATATCATATTAAATAACATCGTTTATGAAATCCGTAAGCGAGTTCAATACATATGATATAGAATCATCACTCACGTCAAATTCTCTATATTACACTTTTCTTTTGACTTGTCAATATTCCTGGCATCCAGCGAATGATACAGATATGCTATTGTCTCTTGCCAATCATGTTTAATCACTTGTTTTGTAAACACGGATGGATGTTTATATAACAAACACAGCTATATTTACAAACAAGTCTCGTTCACTCATGTTTACTAAGTAAACATCTATGCATATTGGGAATTTGCGGCAATTTGATTGGTCGCACGTGACTTGTTCATGTGTTTATTGTATATGGATGCTCAAAAGTGATTAGGTTCTACACTGTTTGAACAGTAGTAACGTGCGTCTCGTTTTGCAAAGATGCATATAATACGTGCATTTTCATTATACAAGATGTTACTGAAGTTTTGTTCACATTCGTCGAAGTTATATATTTCTTGCTGCCATATACATGTATGGACTTTGTGAATAAAGGTTATTATATATTGCTGTTTGTCATGAAACTTATTCTTGCTGTACTATTAGTAAATGCATTGTATAATAACCTATTGTTTTTGGGGAATCACCTTAGACAAACTTGCACGCTCGCACGCAGCACGCACGCACGCACGAACGCACGCACGCAGTCTATTGTGACCGGTAGGTAACAATGTTGAACGCTATCCCGTATTCATCTTATAATCTGTCGTCAGTTATTATGGTTATATTATATATAATAATATAAGTGGCAATGATCTTGTGCGACATGATGAACAAATGTGGTGTTCATCATGGGGTAGTATTTGCAAAAATAGAGACTACATTGTGTAATATACCCAAAGGAAACCAGCGAACCCACGGAATCAAATATGTGTCAAGCGATACACCATGCTAGCAACATGTCGCACGCAATCTGTGAGCGAGGGGTCTTCAACGTGGAACAAATATGCACTCCACGACCAGCGATGTACGGTCCGAGACGGAAAGCAATACTATATGTTGAATAGATACAACTAAAACGTATATTAAACATTATTAATATGTACTTAACATGTTCGTGTTTAAGATTTTAGTCTTAAGTTTCAACCAAATAAACGATATCGGATTTATTTGCATACATCTGTACCATATGAATCACATTTATAATATCAAGTTTACCAATCAACGATGAATTTAATGTGTATGTCTTTAGTACCACACAAACCACATTTATGTGAAGTACTAGTATCAATGTTTCTGCTTTCTCTCAAATACAATTATTGCTCACTGAAAATGCTCCGCACTAAATCAAAACAACATGTCAATACCGTGGCTCCGTGAGAATGTGAACATTTAGAAAACAGCCGAGAGCTTCATCCATTATCGCATGCGATTTTACTTAACTGAAACCTTTTCTTTAACATGTTAGTTTAATAGTCACTCGCTTTATTAAATTTTCGACCACATGATCTTTATCCAAATAGTTAGAAACTGTATTCCATTTTTTGACAAAATGATCTTTATAAACTTCAACTTTGCAACACTTTTAATTTTTAGCAATTGAATTAGTGCGTTACGTGTTTACTTCATGCCTTTTATTTACAAGTAGTTTGTAGCGATCGTGTATGATCAGTTGTTTTGAATTCTCTGTCTTGTAGGACAATCATTGTCGATGACATTTTATACATTTATCTTTGATACCACCATCATATGACCGTAGCTGTTGCCGAGACGTTATTTCCTTTCACAATGGTTTGTCTTTTACTATCAAACTGGGCCTGTTGGTCAAAGCTTCTGTTAGCTTAACAGACTATTAAATCCTTAGCAATGCTAAGGATTTAACAGTCGGTTAAGCTAACGGAGGTCCTGGCGATAACTATTTATAATTGAGGCTGACTATACTACGTATAGTTTAAGTTCAAATGTTTTCCAATTATTATCAACAGCGTATGCGCTATATAATCCGGAAATGCCTGTACATGTATATACCGGTGCCAACTATCCGAATATTACTGTTTCGTGTCAATCTGTTTAATAAAAATATGCCATTTGTTTGTAAACATGCATTAGTGTTTATATATGATACACCGGCATGTTTATAAACAAAACACACTAACACATGTCAATCACGTCTTGAGCAGGCATTATATATAGTGTTATGAAAATAACGTCCATTTTATTGGATATGGGAGTATCATTTCCGCGCCTCGTTCAGAAGGCGAACACAATTATGTATCTCGCAATTAGCGAGAATTAAACGTATGAAACCTGTATCTTGTTTACATTTGGTGCAAATTATGATCACACGGATCGTACATATATAATTATACATGCTTTTACATAATTATGCATGTATATACTTTTAAATGTATTTGTGAAACATATAGACAGACGGTTTCTCTAGATGTACTCATTGAAAATACCAGGACACCGGCAACAGTGTTGTTGAATTGTGCTTTGTTGCGTTGCTATGCGTTGCTTTGTGTCGTATAATATTGTATTGCATTCTGTTCTGTTCTGTTCTGTTCCCTAAAATTATCTTTTCTCACTGAACGTGCTAGTATTTCGTCGTTAGCATAATACATTGTATTCATTCACATTACATTAATGATTGCATTACCTTGCACCTGTTCATTGTATCGTATAGTACAATGTATTTATTATATTTGCTCATACTGCATATTACCACAATCCATAAGTTTAACACCACCGCAATCAATAACACAACGCCAAGCAACACAGACATTGCACGAAGCAAAAGTGTTTTTTCTAGTTTATTTATTTGAATTACTTTATAGTCTATGCCTACAGTGTATAGCGTGTCACTTTTTATTTTTCCATTCACGTATGAAGATCACCAGCACCACTGACTGTCATAGACAACGATAGGAGGATATGTGAAAGGAGGAGCCTCTTTCTTCCACTGACCCCTGCGAACGAGGGATCGTAGCTAGTTATGTCCCTTTGCAAATCTATTTATAGAGATCCGGTCCTATGCTGTATTACTGCATATCACAAATATTGAGTTTTGCGAACATAGTAGACACAGATCAGACTGCACATCTGTTCAAGATTTGTACCTAGCATTGTCCTGACAAACTGAGATACTGACTGACGACATGCTACTGATGGATGACAGTACATGAAAATATATTAGCGTGCCGAAATACCAAACTTTTCCGCTGCAAAATGTGTGTTTTTTTTTTGCATAACATTGTTAAAATGCCGTTACTACATCATTCTGAACTAATACTACTAGTGTAGATACCCTAGTCCTCGTGGGGTAAATACAAATACCATTTAGCGATGTCGCTCGAGACTTATCCACCACCACACAAGCACAAAATTGGCAAAAAGAATCAACATACTAGTATACCAAATATATTTCATATACCTACACCATGTGCATACTCTTGTTAAAAAACAAATAATGGATATGTTGTAATTATCTGGATATGAATTCATATAAGCTGTTAGCCTGTTTTCAACTCCATGTACAATTCACATGGAATGGTGTACCACCATGTATTGTATGTACCATCATGTATTGTATGTACCATCATGTATTGTATGAAATAAATAGTTTTTAAACTAAGTGCAGATGGTTAATGACCGCTGGGAAAATTTTGATACCCAAGCTTTCAGGCGAGTTTGGAATGTTTGGAGTTTGGGAGTGAACAATTTCACATTGCCCATTGAATATATTTTATAGAGGCAACTACATGTATGTTTTCACAATGTAAGAATATACAAGTCAGTTTTTGTAATTCACTTTTGCACATGCATACACTATTTCTTATCGAACACTTGCGCTAGTATTAATACAAATATAAATAAATAAAATTACAAGATGTACTAGCGATTTGAATGGAACACATTTATTTCCAGACGGAGATCGCTGTACCTTGTACGAAACTAAGGGAGCTAAACATAAAACTAAGCTATTTACTGTTACAACACGAACATAAAAATACGAAAACATATCTATCTTTTTGTCTTTACAATGTCTAATAAAAAAGCAAAACAATTGTGGAAGATTTTAGAAATACGATTGCAGACGTTCTGTCTGCAATCGTATTCCTAATATCTTCCACAATTCCACAAAAACAAACACTGCACGGAAGTGTCAAAAGATGTTTATTAGAACAAAAAGTCGCCATCCGACATTATTGTACAATAAAACAGTAATACCGTCACAGTATCCGCAGTAAATTTCATATATTATGATGGTATTATCATTTCTATCGCTTGCTATCAATTCTCGTTTAGCAAACTTGCATAAAATGCGATATGATCTGTCGGTGACACACTTGGCATTATTTATGGTCACGTGGTGTGTTTTGATCATTTGCCGATTACGTCATTTCGCAGACGCTTTTAATACACATATTAGAGTAAATTTTATCGTAAGTGTGGCATTGGTAATGAATCATGTATGTCTTCCAATAGATTACAACACATAGGCAAATTTCATTAAAATGTGTGTACTAAGATGTATATGAATTTTCTTCTCTCATTGAAGTGGTTTCATACACTGAAACGATATTAAAAAAACCGCAAGAAGGAGATAAACATGTTATTTTTCACGCATTAAATAATTTAGCAAATTTTTTTTATTATGAGGATTATGAGAAATTCATTGTCTATGCAAGTAACCCGGAATCGATACATCAAAGTCACGTCATACACTGCTGTCACGTGGATACTCACATACGGGTGTCTAATAACATGTCTACCTAATTGTTGCGTAATAAATAGTTTCAGTATACATGTATATACTACTACCATTGTGTATCAACTTAATATGGTTATATAGACGTCTGTCATTGTCTACATGTACACATCATTAACTGTGAACATATCTACGAAAGATTTACCAACATTAACTATCAGTTCAAATGTTGTAATGCACTTCATTTTGTGAACTTACGAACTTCTTAGTCGTACGAATTTCGTCAAACGGGCCCTACACTGTGTTACTATTGACGTTACGAAAACACAGCCCGAATGTGGTGACTGTCAATGGATTGACCATCACTACATAAACAACTAAAAACGTACATACTTATTGGTTCATTAATCTTCAATACAATAAAATCAATGAACCAATGAGCAAGTCAACCAATTAATCAGGACAACCAGTCAATGAACTAACCAGCATGGAAACAACCAACCAGCTAACCACCCAACCACCCAACCACCCAACCAAGCATTTTGAAATTGATGCGGCTGCATCACGCGACGTAAACTGCGGCCCAGAAATATGTATCTTAAAATTAGCTGTTTGAATTGAGCAGATTATGAAAGTACTGCAAGAACTGCATAAATGCTCAAATTACACGATATTTCCGACGGAAATGTAACAATAACGTTCGACAATCGCGGGTTCAAACAGTTCCCGAGTGCCACGGAAAATGTTCACCCACGGCTGGACATTGTCGAACCTTATATTTAACTAGTTGGCGACTCACTAACCGGCCATATCAACCCGAGTGGAGACCCAACCATTGACCCCAAGGTGCTAGTCTGGTACCCGTTTCACTAAACTTCGTACGACTGAGATGTTCGTAAGTGCAAAATTGAAATTTGCAAAAAAATAACTGATAGCGGATGATGGCAAATCTTTCGTGGATTTGTTTAGAGTTAATGATGTTTACACGTTGGTAGAAATTGTAGCATCAGTGAACCACGGTCATGTGAGAAACAAATTCATACAAATCTTCATACGATCACTTCTTTTCGTTTAAAGGTTACTGAAACGAGCCTCTGGTACCCGTTTCATTAAACTACGTATGATAACACATGTTAAAACGAAACAATTTAAAACTTTAGTTTCTGATTAACATGATTCAATAATTATGCACTTTTTTACTATTTGTTTAAGTCACTAAATGTGACAACTCGACTACAAATTTGCCAATATCGGTGATCAGTACAACTGTTAGTGTAAATTTAGATTTTGCACTTACGAAATGCTTAGACATACGAAGTTCAGTGAAACAGGCCTCTGGTGCCTTATCTACTGGGTCAAGACAGCTAGCTATATCTCCCTTTGTTCTCACTACCTATATTTGACTGTGACTATAGAAATGGGGCTTATGGGCTTTGTGACCAGTGTATATCCCGAGCAGTATGTGCATCCTATTTGATATGGAGCTATACCGGTCACAAATCCCATAAGCCCCATTTCTCCGGTCACAGCCACATAATACCATGGTAGATATCAGTTCCACTTCCACCGGCGAGGCTCATTAAAATCATGATATACCACGTTTCGTGCAGATCTTCGTCAGAGGGGTTCATGCATAAACAGGTTTGCTTGTATAGACCTGGATCTTCAGACTATTTCATTACCCATACCAGCATGATACACCCGCTTCCTGCATCCATTTTGATAACTTACATCGGCCTAATCGTGGGATAACATGTATTATTGTATGGTATACATTCGCTGTAATCGATTTGTAAAGTTTGTGGGATTGTCCGTATATGACACTGACATACTGTGAAATTACGTAACACGTGCGGAATATAATTCCGCATGTGTTCTGAAAGTTTCACCATCTTTCGACGTCATTTAAGGAAGTTATGACGGATCATGTTTAGCGTATGTACAAAGGCATGTTTTATAATGAATGGCCGCTATGTGAAGTTTTAAATATCTATCAGGCTTTATCTATGTTGAACGAATATCAGAAAATGGTAGTATGTATGTAAGAAGTAACCAAACAGCTGCATCCGTTGATCAGCATATACAAATCAACATTTTAAATAAAATTTCAATTTTCGAGAAATTGTAAACGAGAAAATGAATATTTGCACGGTAAATTGCACGAAGAATTGAGGGCTTTTTAATGCAATTGAGAAACCAGAATGCTGGTGCAAACTGATGTTGTCTGTATATCCATACTATCAAAGTTACTAGAATTCAGTTATTATTTATTATTTCCTAAGCTTATGATAATATTATGATAATCGGGAAATTTGTGATTTATACTGGAAATATAAAAAATCTCAAAATTTGCGATTTATCAACGCAACGGATCTGAAGTGTGCTTAACGTTAAAGGTGATGAATTTAAATATTTTATCTTAATTTACAAAGAATCGAGGCGTCAGTATTATTTGTAGGAAGGTAGTAGTTACATTCATAACACCGGCATTGTGATATAGCTAACTCGGCTTTTGAGTGTTTTTGTTTTCATTTATTACCTGACATATTTATTAGGTTATCCAGAAATGTTGGTGTTCCTAAACAAATGAGTGTGCCGTTTGGTTTATTGTGGATTGAGACGTCGGTCTGTCAGACTAGCAGCACTTCAAAGTAACCCGGATTTTCCGTCTGTAATGAGTTCATTTGTGGACCCAGGCACAACTCTGGATTGTAGATGCATCAGTAGAATTTATTTAAAAGTAGGGTTTGTTTTCACCAATATCTGTTCGACATACATGTAGATGATTGCAGTAATTGGCGAGAGCAAATTATATGTTTATTAAGTCAAATGTGATGGTGAGTTCTCTTTTATTTCTTCAACCCAGGATAACCTGAGATGGATGTGAGGTTTATCCCGTCAACACAGTGCGTATGTGCCGTGAAACACGGTGCCGTGAAACATATTTGATATCCAGTCAATACAATTTTTGCATTTTACAGCCATTTGTAGGTGTTGACGGGATAAATAGAATAGTAGGTTAGTGCCGTGAATGGGAAAAAATATCTGGCGCGGCACGGAAACGGGATGTGCTCGGCAGAGCCTCGCCCATCCCGTTTCCTGAGCCTTGCCAGATATTTTTTCCCATTCACGGCACTAACCTACTATTCTCTATAACCGAGCAAAAATACGTTGTAAATACAATAGACAATGTATAATGTTATACTACATGCTTCCATGACAGGATCTACTCACTGGACCAGTGATAGCCGCCAATATACGTGCCTTCTCTGAAATAGGGTTCGTATGTACATTTTGTATTTAATTCCAATTTGAATTACGGAAGAATGTCTCTGAATAGGATACGGTTTATAAATTTTATAATAGATTTATAAATTGACGTAGCATAATAATACTCTATACTTTAAGATTGTTATTTTGCTGTATCTGGTGTGCGGGTTGCTGAACAAAATGGCATTCGATCACAAAGAAACATAGGCACACTATGCCATATTCAGCGCTCAATTATGCGCATACTACGAAAAAGCGAAGGAATTATCAATACACCTCAGCATTTTAATGAACATTATATTCATAGAGAGTATACCAGCTAGTGTACAGTGAAACCTCTCTAAACCGGGCATCCAGGGGGTTTTCCAGGGTGTCCAGCTTAGAGAGGTTTCACTGTAAATCAGGCATTTGATCATTCTGAGCCATAGCATTCTGAGTCAGACATTATAACCTGAGATAATTGACTAAGAAACTCATCAAAAAAGAAGATCACATGTGTTTTCTTGGTGTCCGGTTTAGAGAGGTTCCACTGCAGTTTGATATCAAGTGTATCAGGCCCGCGTAGGAATTCCTAAACGGAGCCAAGGAATTCCTACCGTTTCCGAGCCGATCCTTATAAACTATTCGGTCAATATTAAAGTCGTTACTTCATAAACAGATATGCGAAGCTCGTGCAAGATAATGTAGGTCTAAAGGTTTCATTGGAGATGGTTCACAAGCAAAATAGCAAACAGTGCAGACCCTGATCAGAGTCTGTGCGCATGCTTTACACACATAGATACAACATTCTGTAACAATCCACACAACTTACAACAAATGTAAAATACTAGAATGATTATATTCCAGAACGTGGTCAGCCAATTAGGATAGTCGAATGATTTTCATATTCGCGTGGGTCTTGATATTTGTACGGTAATATTCTCCAATCGAGATGGACATTAAAACCAGAACCCCCGGACCTCACCCACCTTAAATCCACCTTCACTAGCCATAAACACCTACCCCCTGGGCGCGAATTCACTTGATACGCGCGGCTGGTAACGTCAAACGCAGCCAGAGATGGTGGTCTGGTGTTAGAGCTGCTTTAGCTGTCTGTGTTGGCTGTATGCATTTGCTATCTATATATTGAGTGTATATTTTGCCTGAATAGTTGGATTTATCAGGTGGACCTGAGGACGGGGGACCCACGGGTCTCTTCAGCAATGAAGCCAATGAACTCTCTTCACATCATCACCTCACCTCACTTCACGACAACAGCGACCGCGCCTTCCGATACCTTCATTTGTCACCAAAAGATAATTATCCTAAACATAAATAGACCCGCAAACAACAACACCCAACAACAGTGCCACTGACGGGCCTCAACAGTAAATTCAGACAAGCTTTATGCAGCAGACGGTGTGCAAGTCCATAGAGTCAGTGCGGTCTTTAAACGTAAGCATCAAGTCAAGTCAATATTCATCAGGTAACTAACTTTGAATTGGCCGAATACGTACTGACTGATCACATAATGTCGTATCAGGCATTGACCTGATACGAATATCCGGGTTACATAAAGAAAAGAAAACTGATGTTTCATTGATTGAACGGCGTCACATGACGTTACCAGATGATGTCAATGTGATGGCGCAACGGAAGCAATCCCACATACACTAGGCTGGTATTTGCCATTTATGAAATTACTGCCAACACTGTCGATGTAGTTTAACTTTAATTGATCAATTCCGAAACCTATATTGCAAATGCAGAGATACAAAATTCCCCCATAAATACTATTCGATGCATACTCGATAGAGTACAGTACTCTGGATATAAACATTATGTACACACCCACCCGTGTAAATACAGTTAAACCTCTCTAAACCGGACACCCTGGGAGGTCCCCAGTGTGTCCGGCTTAAAGAGGTTTCACTGTAAATCAGGCATTTGATCATTCTGAGCCATAGTTGTGTGTTATGCGATCACAAACAGACATTATCACCTGAGATAAATTACCCAGAAACTCATCTAAAATAAGATCACATGTGTTTTCTGGGTGTCTGGTTTAGAGAGATTTCACTGTATTGCAATTTTGTCAGTTGTATCTGACAACGTGCTAGCGACCCACACTATGGTTGCTACAATGCTCAGGCTCAGCCAATAAGAGTGCGTGATATTGAGTTCAAAGTTCTAATAATTATATACTCGGAACTTTGTGTTTGTCTTGCAGCGTACGCCCATCGGATAGTATAGTTCTTGTAGAGTTATGTTCTTTGTGGTACTGGATACATTTTTGAACTCACTAGGTGTGAAACTGAATATCATAACAAAACAAGAGTGCCGTAAGTCACAAAATACGCCCGTCGAAGATGGGCCAGGCATAAAAACACCAAGGTGCACATCTTCAATATGTGTAGACGACGTGTGTATAGTTTCAGATCGATTGACTGAACGGTTTCAGAGGAATTGTGCACACAAATTATGTATTTTTTTCTGTCCGCCCGCCCGCACCGCGGTAAAACATAATACGTACCGTTTTATAAAACGGTCGTATAAAAACTGTTATTCACTGTATATTCACTATAAATATATTTTGATTATCTGATTGGTATGTAAAATCAGAACTTAGTATTTACATTTGAACAGTAAATTTATTGTATTACATTATTACAGAAAAACGATTGTTCATAGTGTTAAGCATTTTAGATATGTTTATGTGTCTGCCCCTGAAGTACGGTCAATGTCATCACCCGGTGGCACTGTTACACTGTTACACTGTTACACTGTTGCACTGTTACACTGCCACCGGTTGATGAAATGGACCTTGCGACCATCGTATCCAGCCTAGCTCCAGATTAAACTGCGAGTCCGATTGAGACTGTGGTGGTATCGTCATGTCCATCAGCGAAAAGCATCATACGTTAGCATTATTATTATTATTATTATCAGTTTCACTGCCAACATTGGACAAATGCGTATCAGTGATGAAACGACGAACTGTGTACGCCGTATTCAGAGGCGACACAAATAACCACTTACTCCAACGAATTCCACGACCAAGTTCGCAAAGTTCAATCAGGACGACAATTTCAGACTTTTCCACTGTAAAGGTACAGACGTACAACAATGTGGCTGTGAGATAGCATCAGCCATGGTGGCTTTAACTGAAGTTAAGTGGGAATGGCGTCTGTTTTGAAGATGTTCAGCTACCGCCAAGTAATGACGGCTAATAGCTACAAGTGATATATCGTAGATACGACGTCTTGGACACTGAACGCTACCGAGATATGTGGCTATGATTGAAGAAATGGGTTTATGGGTTTGGCGACCAGTGTAGATCCACAGTCTGATCAGGATCTGCAATATTTGCAGTTCCAACAATGAAACACCCGTTATGATTTTAATAAGCAGTATAGATCAGGATACACACTATTTGATCAGGGATACACACTGGTCACAAATCTCATAAGCCCCATTTCTCCAGTCACAGCCACAGATGAGAATGTGTTGCTGAAGGGAAATGGATACAATACAGAACAGGTTACGCTAAATCTGAAAACTTTGGTCCGAGTGAAATATTTCAAACAAAGTTTGTTTTGATCCGAACGCGATAAATGGTTCAAATACAGTTTATATGCGATGGAAAGTCTTCGAATTTCAATTTATTCAGTAATTGTAGTAATACCATAACTACAACAGGTATCATTTCTTGGAACGCCCATGGAAGCAGGTTTATCCGCAAATCAAGGGCGATAATATCAGATAAGACTGATTCAGTTCCCACGAGTCATTTGGACCATGAAAATTATGGCCAAAAGAATTTGGGCACCCGATAATTATTCTTCATTATGACTTGTGCCATATAACCATCAGCTTATCTTTATAACTATTTCAACATGAAAACTTCAAGACTATTCTGGGACCCGATGTGTGTGTTCGGAACTTCTGAAATCTGTATATATAGCTGTGACTGGAGAAATGTGACTTATGGGATTTGTATATATTCAATAGTTTTATGTGCAAGCACATTCATGAAGCCTAATATTGTTCAAAAACTAGTTGTTAGAAGCATAATGGTGATTAAATAACTGTTTAGTGAACAGTGCAGACACTGATCATACTGGGTGGATGTACAGGCTGATCTATGAATGTACTAGTCACGAAACCCATAAGCCCCTTTTCTCCAGTCACAGCCGAATATGTGACGAGTCATCACAAACCTGATCCAGTGCAGATTTTCACGAGTGTAGACAATATCCGAAAAACTAACATTATCATGAAAGCTGGGTGTTAGTAACGTTTTGGATGATCTCCACGGGCCGATCCAAAATTTAAGTCTAGAGGGGGCGTGGATTCTCAATTGTAAACGAGACGCACATAATTATGAACTTTCCTAAAATACAAATAGAAATGTATTGTTTTCTAAAATTGTTCTCATATCAATGAAATGCGGCGCAGGAATTCCGAATCTCGCCGAGGAATTCCTAACTTGTTTCCGCGGTGTCAATATGAATATTCGGATGATATGGCTTCATAAAGAAATACAGAATATAGTTTCTGGAAATATGATATTAACAATAATGATAATGGCACAACCACTAACATCAAACACGATCCACAAAATGCTATCCACGGCCCATTGTTAAGTTCTTGTTATCCACAATACTGGTAATGAAACGTACACGGTTAATGAAATGGACGCTGTGTCTGTCAGTCAAAATCAGGATCCGGTCTAATGTGTAATGTACTTGTTATTAATAGTACTATAGTGTAGCAGCAGCCCTTCAATACGTGCTCTAGTTAAGGAGATGGGTCAACCGGAAGTACCACATTAAGTGTCATATATCAAAATGTTCATCTTGGTGTCAGGATTCTGAAAACCAATGTTGCCATTTTGGTTGTCTTAATTCCTCTAACCTCTATATTTAATGAATACATGCCTCCGTATCTGTCCCAGATAATTACCTGCTGTTGGTTGAAAATAAGTGAAAGTGGTAAAGTTTTAATTTAAGTTCAAGCTGCATCTACTAGGTATTTATCTGGGACATACCTCCATGGAGGTATTTACTTCTTATCTAATATGGCTTACTGATCTGAAAATAAGTGAAATTCATGACACCAAGAAACCAATTCAAATTCTGCTGCTGACTAATTCATGACTATGCTTGAGACTTCGTAAATATTCATAAGTCAGGTGACTAAATTGGTCCAATTGAATGGTATAAACGTACGATTGGCGGGACGTCGTCTGCGACGTCGCCAGATGCAACAATCAAAACAGGAAACATAGTGGCGTCATATGTTCTATGCCAAGAGATTTATAGTGTAAATAGAAACACTGAATGAATTTAGTGTACGTGATTGTTCAAACCTTACCATTGTGTTGCCACAGAAGCGTTTTGAAGCCATATTCGATTACATATTATTACACGTATGCATCATGATAAACGGGGCTCTTTATATTTTAGACCAGTACAATACTTCCATTTGCCATGACGGAACACAATACATTAATACACCTGCTGGTGAAGGCATATACTATTAAAAGGTGAGATAAGCTCGGTCTTGTAAGATCATGAGCAGACACATTTTAGAAGCAGCGTAAATATGTTGTGACTATAATCGCATGCGAGCATGTTCATTATGTTAGATAACAGATACTATCTACATAAAGTTACATGTAAATTGTTCCAATATTTTTTATAATGTCTGATTTGCACCAATTACATTATTAAACTATAAGTGGAAAGCTTATCTTGTATTTCTAAGCGGAAGTGATATGTAATATTTTCAGTTAGAAATATGTAAATATTGCATATGTCATTCATGAGATACTATACAGTAGCCAGTATGCATGCTTTTCTGTCTAGTCATTACATTGCAGATACTCATTATCCATGTCGTGAATCCGTACAGTTAGCAGTTCAAACTGTTCTGTTGTCAACGGATTCGAACACATACTATCTTCTAGACCTTCCACTTCACACCTTACGCGCCTGATCACTGGTGTGCAAGTTGAGATTTGGACACTTCCTTAGAAGTTCTTAATGTTGCCAATGAATCATATTCAGCTGACGTCTGTTTCAGTATGCAGATGGCAGATTTCTTTCCATGACCAAAGAATGATCTCGTAGTGTCACATACTGTCAGACAATACAATGGCAGAATTATGTTTCGCTGTGGAGGAGGCATGTCGTCATATATTTCATGAACAGGAATATACCGCACTAACTGTGCGTGTTTCCCAGTACGACCTGTTAAGAAGACGAGTCTGCGTGCAGCTAATTCTGGACGATGGTGAATGAAGATGACAAGAACGTCAGTATCTGGACTGCATACTACAATTGTTTCTGAACCCATCAGAGGCTTTGACACAGTGTAGTATCAGTCTCGTGTCAGCTTCTTCTTGAATGGACTGTACCTCTGGGACTCCACTAACGGTGGACGGTGTTACTTTAACGACATTTTATTCCTGACGTCCGCTGATAAACAGATCTTGATTTTCAGCAAGCAAGGTACAATTGTGCCTTGTGTAATACTGTACAAGCGCAGACTTATTCATGCAATTACTGAGAAGTTGTGTCCAGTTTGGTGGGATCCGGATTTCTGGTCGCACGTTTATAGCACTTCCTTGCACGCCACATGTTCGTTTCTCACGCGTTTGGTCCTTGATGCTGTCGTCAAAATATTGTCGAACACTGCATGAATTTGCTGAACTGGAATGCCAATGTTAGAGACTACTGCGATTCAAAATAAAATTGAAGAGCCCCATCGTCATTTCTTCAATGTAATTGTGGCAACATGTCGTGTTGTGTCATTCATCATCTGAATGCAGGCATGCCCATCAAATACAATGGCATCACATGCTGTTACAGTGTTCACTGTTTCAGATGTTCATATTCCTGCCAGCCATGGGATAGGCTGTGATTTTACTGTCCATACCATCTTCTTACCATCCTCAGTAAACATGCTTAACGGAACTGGCGCATTTTCATACAACATGTTTCTTGCTAATGTAACTTTTTTCTTGGCTGTGACAGCCAAAATACATTTTTTGTTCGTCCATACGCACAGTATTTTTCTTTACTTACTTTAACTGACTTTCTGATTTAAAACATTGCTTTCCAAACTGACCGTGGTAATGTGTCATACATGCTTTTTTGATTGTTTCCGTCTATGTCTGGGTCAGCAAGCCTCTCTTCCACAAACTTTGTTAACATCTTGATCCCTTTTTCAAGTTCATTTACCGGACTATCCTCATTATCTGCTGGTACAATGGCCGCGCTTATTTATTGCAGTACAGGATAAAATTTGGGATACGGTATATGAACATTTGTGATTTGCTTGTTTAGGGCAGGGCAGGCGTCTGGACACCCCCATCTGGATCCGCGCCTGGTGTGGTGATTTCATCTCCCAATGATGAAACTTTTAAGTTTGCGTCCAATATAGTATATTGCAATACGAAAAATATGTATATATACAAATATAGTACAGTAACTTGAATGTTATACATGTGTGCGTCAAATAACCTGTTAATTTGAAGTACACTTACATGCAAGGAAATTGTTGCTATCTTGGAACGGTCAGTTGCCAATCATGGTTTATATGTTGCAGAAGGTTGTAATTTAATTTATATATGTCAGTTATACATGTCAGAACCCTGCGTGCATTATATAAGTGTCATGTACATGTATGCTAAACAATTGCGGATTCCAGTTTTCAGCATTTTTTCCCCAAAAAAGTCATTTTTTGACCCAAAGATCTCAGCCGGCACAAAGTTGCCACAATGGCAAAATTGGTTTACTCATTCCTGACATCAATACGAACAATTTGGTATATAACATGTAATGTGGTACTGCCGGTTGACCCCTCTCAAAATTTGCTGGGAGCTCTGTTGTGTAATGGCCCCGGTGTGAATTTCATGAACTGTACGCTGTATGTATCATTCACATACCGGAAAAATGTGAGCGGAGAAATGTGAGCGGAGAAATGGGGATTATGACCAGTGTAGATGCAGATTAGCCAGTGCATCCTCAACCGAGTGGGTTGCATTGGGATAACGGGTGTGGAAAAGGATACCGACATTGAAGGGTCAGTGGGAAAATAAACAAGTACGTAATGTCCCAAGTGCCAATATCCAATACGGGAAACCGACTGATAAAAGAAACCCTACGACGTGTGCGACCAACATATGCCCAGATCAGCCTGCGCAATCGCTATTCGCCATCCAGTCGTTTATCCATGCGTAATGTCGTCATAAAATCGATTCGATTCCAATCGTTTTGAAAAAATAATATAATAAAAAGGTTATTTGATTTGTATGTGGATATATGCCACCTAAAGTCGCGCAGTATCACACGCTACGGACCTCGTGAATATATACACGTATAATTCGCCCTATATTCTAAGCCAATGGCTGGCCAGTATCGAGCTACACATGTTCACATATTGCAAGATTTAACCCCGATAAGTTACATATTACCAGATTTAAATATTATTGTTCGACAGGAAATGGAAAATCAATACTCAGATGGGAAATACATAGTACACATGTATAATTTGGCTTAACTATAAATATATTATTGTTCACATATTGGACGTTTAAGGAACTAATTGCTGCTGTCGCTAGCGCTCCCTCGCATTTAATTCCTTAAATTCCTATATGCGAACAATAACTTATACATATTGCTATGTGGTAAGGGACCTTTTCTCAGCCACTGGTCCACATATAGGTGGCGCTTCCGCAGGTATCGTTCGTTTCAGACTGAAGTCAATACACGATACAAATAAATAAATAATTCTGTTTTATATCCCATAGACAGGATACAGTTCCACTTGTTCTGTACACTAGACGGGTTTTAATTTCCTTTCCCGGGGCGTGCAGCAATACGCCAAAGTGCCGTGACACAGTCTAGTAAATAGGATATTGCTTTTCTACAGCTAATCTCTAGCCCCCTGTTGTTAGAAATAATAGGTATAAAACATTGGGATTATGAGCGTGGCTATTAAATTTTCTATGTTTCTAATTGCGAAAAACGATATTACAACGAAATCGTTTTATTGCATAAATGATAACAAAACCTATAGCTACTGTCTGTTTCACGAAATATGCCAATAGTTTACGGCTTATAATATAAACAATGTAAAAACAATATTGTTTTTTTGATAATATTAAATTGTATCAAAATTTAAGAACTAACTTTTTTTAATTCGTGAACTTGGGTCCAATATTGATTTTATTGCGTCATAAACAATTTCCCCATGTTAAATCCCATGGGGAAATTTTCTAATTTCTGAACTAGTGGACCGATTTTTAAAAGTCAGTTTTGCTTTCTTAGTTTAGATCATTTCCAAGCTGTCTAGCCAGGTTTCAGAGTCAATTTCTATTTCTTTTCACTCCTCCCCCAGCTCCACCTCTTTTCCCCCTCAAGTTAAATTCCCACGGAGAAATCCTTTTTCGAAATAAAATCAATATTTTACCAGATTTTACAAAATAAAAAGAAAGCTCATTCTTAAATTTTGACAAAATTTAATAGTATCGAAACTAATATTGTTTTTGCATTCTTTATAAAATTATAGCCGTACAATTTGGGCAGGTTTCGTGAAACAGACAGTATACACAGTTATAGCAAATATCGGTCTACAGAAAGAAAACGCATAAACTACGTAAAGTATGTTGCTGATTGCGCCATAGAGGTGTTTATCGCTATTCGGTCCGTTTTCGTTTTCAGTTTGTGTATTAAATAACTGTTCCAGATGCTGAAATTATGTTTTACTCTCATTTTATTCCCATGCTTGTCGTGTTTATCCTTTGAACTGTGCGCGATGATTGCGAGATGGAATCCTAGAAAGTTATTCTGCTAAACAGGAAGATAACGTTCTTTACTGGGCTTTATCGCCAGATAAAAACGTCCGAAATGTATACTCCAAAACCCGAATTTGACGAACAGAAACGGAACGAATAATGACACTCATGTGTCACATGTTAGGAAAATCTAGATCCATTTGTCGATAGTTCGTATAAAGTTTGGAGATATTGTATATCACAAAGATTTTATGATAAGTCGAGAGAATGTGCATGTATTTAATTTCGCAGGAGTACATGAAAAATACATAAAACGGATTTGTTTCTTATAAATGCTTTGTTTACTCTCTATATACAGAGTATTTTACGTGAGTCATTATTTAATATATTATATATTAAATCATTGTTATGATTTCATACGAAACGCCACCATGACGAATTTCTAATGAAACACGTTTAATAAATGTCATATTAAATCAACACCATTGTTACATTTGGTTATTACATGCGTACATATGATATTTATTAAAATAGTTCACTGATTTCATAAGAAACTCGACATAGCCTCGTTTCTTTAAAAAATATTCAACGAGTTTAATAAATACCATATTAAATCACCACAAATGTTAGAGTATATATTGCATAAGCACATCATCATACATTGAAGCTTTACTGGTCACCGGACTCTGGATTGAAACGCCACTGGAAGATAAATAATGACTTTACTCTTTAGTTTCGTATTTTCTCAGAAAATATATTGAAAATAAATGAATAGTGATGAAGGTATCTATCAACACGTCGCTGAATTATCGCTCAACTCTCTGATCAAAGTCTGTGAAGTCTATTTCTGACTGTGACTGGCGAAATAGGGCATATTTGGTTTTGCTTCCAGCGTAGATCCAGATCAGATTATGCATCCGCACAGTCTGATCAGGATCTGCAGTGTTTGCTCCATTCCGTCAATGAAAACCTTATATAGCTATATAGCTCGTTATCAGGCTACAGGTGCGCGCTTTTTAACCCGAATCAACACTTGTCATATATTACATACGTCACAGTAACTATTGAATTTGTTTTATATTTCCTATAGCAAAGGGGTCATGTCGACTTCAGTATGTTTTAACCCTTTGAACCCGAAAGGCTGCTATATCGGTTTATGCAAACAGTGCAGATCCAGATGAGCCGGCTCGTAACGAGCCGTCTCATCCGGATCTGCACTGTTTGAAAGTAATTTTCTTATTTTTGTGAACAAAAAAAAGACCCCCTTTTTATAAATGAAATAGTCTGAAAATCATTTTGCGATGATTGGATTGGTTGCAAAATTAACATATCACAGTCCATTCCAGTTCCTTAGGGTTGAAAGGGTTAAAGGACATTAAGGAACTATCGAGTAGACCAACTACTAGTGTAACATGTGTTTTATTCAACATGGGGCTGAGATCTCCTTGATGAAACTTACATTATAGTGATGACCCTTTTACCGCTACTGGAGCTTCGATATCAGCAGCAAGTGATGAAATAGAAACAACATTGCTACCCCGCTCCATACCTCTCGCGAGGGTAGAAATTGAACCCCATCTCTTTAATGTAACACATGGAAGAGTGATATTTGTAATCGGTTATCCAGCGTGTTTGATATGTTAGCGATATAAAAGTGTCAAAGCTGTATCAATAAATTACATGTATATCTTGTAAATTTGAAAGCTTCATTTCGTTATGTTGAATGTTGAACAACAACAAGAGAAAATATGGCTTCCCATGATGAGAAAATGATTTACCTGTTTGGCAATTTACTAGTTCTACATCAAAGATTATATAAAATTCTACGTCAAGTTCTACATCACAGATTATAAAATATACAGTTTACTAAATTTTGACCTAGATGCAACAGGTTTGGGTAAGAACTTCGGTTGCTCACATTTTTTGGATGGGTCAAATTGTAGCCGTAGATAGCATATAGGTGAATTATTGTAGCTAGTGATGAAACAGATTCGTAAATAATGTGTAATTTTGTATCGCATTTCTGTACCCACTTGTATTACAAATAAGATCGAAACATATTAATTTCATGCGAGTATGGGACTGATGCACATATACACAAGAGTCCCGTGTCACAAACCTACTTTATCCCGTCAACACAGTGTGTATGTGCCGTGAAACACGGTGCCGTGAAACATTTTTGATATCCAGTCAATACAATTTTTGCATTTTACAGCCATTTGTAGGTGTTGACGGGATAAATAGAATAGTAGGTTAGTGCCGTGAATGGGAAAAACTATCTGGCGCGGCACGGAAACGGGATGTGCTCGGCAGAGCCTCGCCCATCCCGTTTCCTGAGCCTTGCCAGATATTTTTTCCCATTCACGGCACTAACCTACTATTCTCTATGTAGCATGACATCGTAGTTAATACAGATCATGTGAAATGCGTCGATTGGAGCGCAACAGTTACCATTGCAAAAGTCACAACGACATACAGGGACTGGAATGTATCTGCATGGGGGAGCACCCATACGTGTTCACCTGTTCAGCCATGAAAGAAAGCATCTAACTATACCAGAGTATATCTGTGCCTTATTAGGCTACAATAGTTTGCTATTTATTCAGAAGCTAGTTGTACTGGTCACAAAACACATAAGCACCATTTCACCAGTCACAGGCACATATGAGACACGCCATGCGAGTTTGTACCTTCGGACATCTGCGTAATTTCATGAAATACGTTTACAAAATTTAAAATATTTTTCCGTAAATGACGTCAAAAGTACATGCGCAATTATTACTCTGAAAGTTTTGTCAACTTTTAACTTTATTTATGAAAAATATTGAAAATTTTGTAAATGTATTTAATGAAATTACGCAGATGTCCGAAGTACAAAATCACATGGCGTGTCTCATATGTGATAGTCCTTGGAATGAGTCGAGTGAACATGGTGATTACATCTAAGAAGATCATGATTTTGATTATGACCTAGGGAATTCAGATTTCAAAGGAAATATGCCGTTCAAGAACAGCTATAGATGTACTCGCGAGATGAAAGTTGGGGAATATGTAATTGCGCTGAAATTGATAAAAAATAAATGTTCCCTTTTTCACTTCTTTATTTATTCATTGATGCATATGTTACAATCCAAAAACAATACATGGCATACATACACCATGTGTTCTTTAAATATTTCGATTCTTTTACGAATAAATATTGCCAAAAAAAGACACCTCGTGCAATGGACCACGAACGGAATGTATTAAAGCATAGAGAACAAGATACACACACGATACAAAACAGATGATACCAAATGCACATTGCAGGTGAGCAGTGGTGATTGAGAAGAACCATACATGGATTCCACGATCAGCGGTGTACGGTCCCAAAAGGAAACCAACAGTGAAATATTATATTAATGTATAATGTAAAAAAAAAACATGCAACGAAAGCGCCACGAGACATACGACTACCTCACCCGCCCAACAGGCCAGTCCCCAACAACGAACAAGAGTGTTCACTGGGACGAGTGATCATGTAGCCGATTTCATCAAAATTGCAAAGTATAACTTTGCAATGTTGGTGAAATAGGCTACAGGTTAACGCGGCGACGAAAACCTCGCGCATACGTCACCACCCCTCAAACCGTCTCCCTTCATATAGAGAATAGTAGGTTAGTGCCGTGAATGGGAAAAATATCTGGCAAGGCTCAGGAAACGGGATGGGCGAGGCTCTGCCGAGCACATCCCGTTTCTGTGCCGCGTCAGATCTTTTTTACCATTAACGGCACTAATATACTATTCTATTTATCACGTACATACACATGGCTGTACAATGCAAAAATATAACCCCAGCCACGGCACATATTCTTACGCAGTGATTAGGTCGTATTGTCAGGATATCATAAATGTTTCACGGCACCGTGTTTCACGGCACATACGCAGTGTTGACGGGATATATATATATATGTGGCTGTGACTGGAGAAATGCGGTTTATGCAATTTGTGAACAGTGTAGCTCCTGGTCAAATAGCACTTACATGTAGCCTGATAACAATCTGTATGGCTTGTTAGAATCGTGACCGGTATTTCATCGACGGTATCGCGAACAGTGCATATCCTGATCAGACTGTGCTGATGCACAGGCTGATCTGGATCTATACTGGTCACAAAACACATACTCCCATTTTCCAGTCACAGCCGCATGTGTGTACGGATTGCATCGGAGAAAGACATCAAAATTACACTTTGTGTTCTTGTCATTTTGTAAATTCCCGACGAAAATCAGATGAACTGCTGCAGAATCATCTGACGCCAAAGCCAATTACATATTTTTTACGCACATTTCCTAATGTCCTTTATATATCGGTTTCGTCAGTAATATAGATAGCGAAAGGCACTTTGACGGCAATCGGCACCATTATCGCTTTCTATCTCTATCATCAGACGCTTGCAAATGCGCCTTGAAGATCTAGATGATCAGTATCATTGATAGCGCCATCTATCATCTTCGAGTCTCAACGGGAGGTAATTGTAAGTAGCTTCAGTGAATCACGTGTCTCTTTGTTTTTGAAATGGATACACTTTTTAACTGTTTTTGCCGTTGAGTTGATTTGACAAACGTTTAGATAAACTTTTGCACTCTGAGTCAACTGACGATGTGATGCTCAAAGTGAAAAATTAACATATGCCCGTGATTTAAACTCATGCGCGCAGGCTTTCGAAATGTTGCTAACATCAAGCAGTTCGACCAATGAGAAACATTAGTGAGTTGTCGTTCGTAATCGCAGACTTCGCGGCGCTGCCCTCACATTGGTCCTATCATTCGATCTACCTCGGCTATCTTCCGACTGTATTCATAACAATAGAATCGATCAAGCGAACATCTGTCAAAACTTTTAATTAATAAAATGCCGGAAACAAACTGTGTTGTACCCGAATGTCGCAACAATGGTAGTCATATTCTACCAGCTAATGAATTACGCCGGGAAAAGTGGATTCAGGCAATCAGGCGTGGCAAAAATGGACCCGGAACAAGCAAGTTCGAGAAATGGTCTCCTCCAAGCAAATACTGCTACGTATGTCGGGATCACTTTACGGATGAGGACTACATCACAATCACATTTCACGGTATGTTTTAACTTAATTATTCGCTATTTGCCTGCTTCATGCGCGCATACATACATGTATAGCGTGATGTGTGACAACGTGTTGCGTTGATGTAAACACCGCCGCGTCAAAACGTACCCAAGCCAACACGCCCCCAAATGGTGTGGATCAAAACGTACCCATACATTTAGCACGCAATTTGATAAATAAATCAAGTCCAAAATGTGCCTATTGGTTTTAAACTTCTATCGGAAATCATAAATTCCTTATGCTGCTGCAGGAAAAAAAATGCAGTCTGCTGCTTTTGAATATTTTATCAATTTCTGTGCTAAAACCTGCTTTGAGTTTGAAAGCATATGGGCTAATTCCCATGTAAATTTTTATGTTCTACAGTTTTGCACAATTAATGGAAGAAATTATGTAATTTTACATGGTAGATTCCAAAAAACTTGATTACGTATGTAAAAACTAAATTTACAGGTACAGCTATACAAATATACAGGTGCACCTGTAAAAAGAAATACAGCTGCACCTGTAAAGAATACAATTTAGTTTTGACCCCGTTTGTACACCGTATGTATGAACGGGGTCAAAACTAAACTTACAGGTGCAGCTATACATTTACATTTTGTTTTGACCACGTTCGTACACCATAATTACGTGGATTACCTTGAGTACCTGCAGTGCTGCTTCTGGGGGCTGTTTCACTAAACTTTGTAAGAGTAAAATGTTTGTAAGTGCAAAATTATGATAGTCTGTAAATATCACCTTAACAATGTTTTCTTGTAAACAATTATTGGATTTACATTTATTGAGCATAGGCTGCATATGCAGCCTATGCTCAATAAATGTAAATCCATCAATTTAAATTTACAGACGATCCTAAATTTGCACTTACGAACATTTTAGTCGTACGAAGTTTAGTGAAACGGGCCCCTGATTCCTATAATAACCTACAGTATCTCTCTCCTGTTTCGCGTAAGAGGCAAGTAAAAGGAGACAGGGTCACGTCGCTCCAAATGGCTTGAGATGCAAGTCGAGGAGTCATGATAAAACATCATTTAATCATCGAAGAACCTTGTCTCATGTGAGGAAGCACCATATGGCTGTGTGAAATTAATAAATTTCTTGATTGTATATTTTCAGGGACAGCTGTAGAAAGGCGAACCCTGAAGAAGACGGCAGTTCCAAGCCGATTCAGTTGGTCCACCAAAAAAATGGAAGAATGTCACAGAAAACGGCGATCACGTTACGAGGAGAGGTCCAATAAACGCAGAAAACTATTGGACGATATTACGAATAATGTCACAGATGATGGTGATAAAGGGGATAGTTATATTGACGATGTCAGTTCCTGTGCTGAAATTCTTGTTGATGAAACGTGTGACGACAAACCACTCATTAATGATAATGACTGTGCAAAAGAGTTTGTTTCGGTTCCAACTCAAACCCCTAAACAGCGCATGTATTCTATTGAAAATTTTAGGAAAGACAGTGCAGGAGTTCATTTCTATACAGGCCTCGAAAACATATTCAAGTTTTATTTTGTTCTTCATACACTGGGCCCTGCAGCATCTTTTCGATAATGACATCCGAGTAAATGAACAAACAGTTTTATAATCAGACTGTTTTATGTTGTTGTAAACTACTTCCTGCGCGCTGACGTAATGATAGCCTGCCTATGTCCTTTCTCCTGCGCTAATCTTGCCAATATTTGTCAACTTATTTATTTCAAAATACATGTACATATACATGTACGTGAATAGTGTGCTTCAAATCGAATAGTTTGATTGCCTGCGCATGGGCAGAGCATTTTTACAATGTATCATTGTACTGGGCAACTTTATGAACGGTCAGTTAGAACGTGACTACATGGCCGTATTATGGCGTACATTCATTATGTTAGTCGATATTATATAAACCCGTTTACTTATTTGTTGCGTACCGTGACATAATTATATATTAAACATATGTGTCGGGTCTTTTTCTAACTCATATGCACCGATGAGTAACACTACAATGCAACCCAATACTTGCAACACGAATATTGATGATTCTAGTGTCAGGTTGTAAATGGAGATTGACATGAAAATAAATATGAATCTACAATTATCGCAAATACCAGAAGCCCATTCTGCCATGGATGTTGAACCATTTTACTGAAAACGTAGGACGTCTTATATATGTGTGACCCGTCGTGGAAAAGGGGACCAGTTAGGTGAAACATACTGAATTTTAGTTTTTGCATTTCACGAACTCCATAAATATCTGATTTAAAACTAATTACAGTATATACTTGGATATATTTTTGTATGTTATGGCTGCAAAAATGTCTAAACTTTCACACGGTTTGATGATGCTACACCACGACGTCAAAACGATCAAATCATGACGTATCCTACACGCTAAAGCATGCAATCGTCGATTGGCTAAAGTTTGTTTGACGTCATTAACCCTTTCAACACCACTCTATAACGGTGTTTGCAAACAGTGTAGGTCCATATGAGTCGGCTCGTAACGAAAAAGAAGAAAAAAACTCGGCCCCTTTTCGAAAAGTCTTTTTGTAACGATTGAATTTGTCGGAAAATTAATATTATCAAAATCCATTCCAGCTATTTATTGGTGAAAGGGTTAGTCTCTTTTGTCTACCTCATCCGCGGGCATCTAGCGGGTTTTGTCAGACGCCATTTTCCGGAACCATAAATCACCTTGTGACCCCCTATAGGGGCCATAGAACGGGAATACGGCTGGTGCATAATTAGGGGCCATCAATTTCCATTAGGATTCCAGACGAAGACTGCGAATAATTTCCGATAAAATCGAATATTAAATGGAATGGATTTTTGAATTATGATATTTCGAAATCACGTTTCAGGTAAGGGTATATTTCGTTAATCAGATTTAGAGTGAGTATAGTTCACACGCCAGATGAAAACGTGGATTATTTAGTATTTATCCATCTTCACCCATATTCCCGGGTTTTGTCCCCGGGTCGGTAGGAAAACGAGACATGGTACGGGTATAGGGGTGAGGTATAGAGAATACCTGGCTACTGTCTTTTGATATCAAGTTTATCAGGCACGGCTAGGAAACACGTAGGAATTCCGAGGCTTGCCGAGGAATTCCTACCGTTTCTGAGCCGAGCCTGATAAACTTGATATCAAAAGATAGTAGCCAGGTATTCTATTTATCAGGTAACGTTTTATGCTCGAAAACGACCACAGATGACGTCGCTATCTATGGACAGAACGCGGACTTGACGTCATCCGACCAATGGAACGTCAGTTTTCACTTCGTTGTAACCCGGATATTGGTATCAGGTTAATGACTGATACAGCAATATGTTATCAGTCATTACGTATTCGGTCAATGCAGGACAGGTTACCTGATAAAAAATACTTAGAGCACGGTTGTCCGCATGTACGATCGACAATTTGATCGCTGAAGCTCGTGGATTATCTCCACGTACATAAGGACGAACCGTGCTCTAAGTATTACTTCAAGGGGCATACCCGGAGTTTTGAAAACATAATATAAAAATTATTTGCATGTAAAACGATGAAAACACGTATTTATTTTTTATATTATTTCTTCAAAAATCCTGAAATTCTGCTTTAAACATTGAACCGTCTGAAGGAAGAGCTGGGACAAATTCATGGAATATACGTAGTAACACACCTATCACCTACCTACACGATGAATTATACAGCATAGCAATTCCAGGACAGTCAAAATATTCCGGGGATGGAGATATTATACATTAGATTGTTGAGCCTATCTGCTCTATCGTACAGTAAAACGTTGCTTCGCCATCACCCCTACCATACCCCACCACCACCCATGAATTAGACAGAAATGTGTTACCGAGAAGCGTGTAGTAGACGACTGAGTAATTTGTTTAATTACTCGACAATTGCCTCCTTCCTACCCACCACACCTGGTTATACAGACGTTAATACGTGATTGCTTATTACTCGTGTTTGCAACAAGCAGCTTATATGTGGATGTGGCTGGCGAAATGGGCCTTATGGGTTTTGCGACCAGTGTATATCCAGATCAGCCTGTGCATCCGCGCAGTCAGTTCAGGATCTGCACTGTTCGCCATTCCATCAACGAAACCCCGATCATGCTTCTAACAAGTAATATAGATCGTTATCAAGCTGCATGAGTTTGCTGTTGATCAGGAGCTACGCTGGTCACAAATCCCATAAGCCACATTTCTACAGTCACAGCCACATATATTAACCCGAATGTTCTGTCTGTAACGCAGTCGCCTTGCGTTGCAGGCAGACTATTCGGGTTAGTTATATAAACATGTATATACTAATGCCAACTGCTTTTATTTATAAATTAAACTCCTAACACCAGTTTAATGAGACGATCACCGATATAATACGTCAGACCAACGTTGATTACTGTGTTCGGTGTGTCGTTCCGCGTGATTTATCGCCCGCCGAGCCGTATGGGGTATTAACCCCCCCCCCCCCCCCCCCCCCCCCCCCCCCCCCCCCCCCCCCCCCCCCCCCCCCCCCCCCCCCCCCCCCACCCCCCCCCCCCCCCCCCAACAGTCGCCATATTGTCACAGTCATCAGTATAGTCTGGTACTCTGTCTCCTGTTCCACTTGGTTGGTACCCGTGTGTACAGCCTAGCGAACCAATACCACGATCTTACTCAAGATCACTTAATTTCTTCCAAATGCTCTAAAAACAATAAAATAAATCACAATATACGATTTCCGGTTCGTTTGTATTTTTCGTGATATTGAAATTTCTCATATCGCTCTTTATAATTATGACAACACCCAAAGACATAATAATACATAATAATACAGCCTGGCCATGTCTCTGATAGCAGCTGATGTAGATAATTCATCAGTCATCGCTTATTTCTCCTGTTGAATATGGCCGACTGACGACAGGTGACGCTGTATAACAATCGCCATGACGTATGCGTAGAACACCGTTCTGCCATGATTAGTGGATACAGGTTTCATCATGGAGGATACATTTCACATTACATGAACAGTTAGGTCATACACCACCGCCTGCTCTAATGTTGCCAATATTTGTCAATTTCTTTACTTCAAAATACGTGAAATCAAGCAGCTTGATTGTTTGAGCCTGAGTTGTGCTGATACCTATTTTTTCTTCAACGTTCATGTGTATTTCTGATACAAAACAACCTTTATTGTTTTTGCAACACTTGTAGAGACTGGTTATGTTATGTATCCCATGATCAGTATCCACGCATGCGCATGCTGATCTGGGAATACGATGTCTGTCGGCACAGATATTAAAGCCCCTATACGGCTCAAGTTGCCGAATTTAGCCTCCTATTGTTGGGTTTTCCCACACACAAATCCAACAGGTTTCTATTTACACACACTTTGAAACTGTTTGCATTCATTTTGGTACACAAATGAGTTTGTAGTCGATGAAAATATCAATATTTGTTGATAAACAAACAGCAGGTGCGTGTTTCAAAGCCCGATCGATTTTCCGATAGACGCTCGGGTCAACTCCTCAACTCACTGATTCGCGGCCAATGAATTCCGATAGCCGGAGTTTATCGACTCGCTTCCGAGCCGAACCCGTTGGGTTACGGAAATTAAATTGTCAATATTTACATTTTGCACTGAGTGGTACACAAAACAAGTTTATGTTGTCTTCACATTGCGATTAAGATGTAAATCTCAAGACTTGAGATGTATCTATTACGCAGTATATGTTAGTTTTGTGTACTAAATCAGTTGCCAAAATTGTTTTTGTGTTTGAAAAAAATCAGAAAATTGTAATACTGAGCCGTTCAGGGCCTTTAACGTTTACAAAGATAAATTAAATGTTATCTTCTGCTGTTTATTTGTTAATTTTCATCTTCATAACAAAACGTGGTTTGGTAGAACTTTTGACTCATTTCCAATGGAAATGATTCTGATGTGCTGCTAATCCATGTTTTTATTGAGAAAAGACAAACTATGAAACAACAGCAGTTTCTCACATTCGAAGAGTTAAGCACCATCGTCTCAGTTGCGGATTCACATTACAATGAAGAACCGAACCACTATCTAGGATAAACACGCAAAGCATTGCGCCAACATTTCTCATATCACTACATTTCTGTATAATCATTTCCGCCAAAAATGTCCAAATTAGCTGCCAAAATTACGCGAAAATAGATAAATATCAGGAGCTGCTCCAGCAATGTGAAAATTAGCCTAATAATGTCGAATAATTTATGATTTGCACTTCGTATCTATTCGGCACCTTTCGGTAACGTCCGTCTGGCGGGAACTATTTGTTGATGCTAGTAAGATCGACCCACCGACTGATATACAACATGTAATCCGTTTTGTCCAGTGTATATCCTGATCAAACATACATTCATACTGCTATATCTTTATTGTCAGTTAAATACCGACATCTTTCTAAAATCTGTACACAACCGCCTGCGCTAATCTTGCCAATATTTGAATTTATTTATTATTTAAAAATGTTTGAATATTATGCCTGAAATCAAACAGTTCGATTTGCTGAGCCTTAGCTGTGCTACAGCTCAGACTCAGCAAATCGAACTGTTTGATTGCGAGTTGAGATTGCCAATATACATGTATATATGTTCAGAAACGTTGACATGTGGGCAAGATTAACGCAGGCGATTGTGTACATCTAATTATCAGGCTGCATGTGTGAGCTAGCAGAACATGGACTAGACTGCATACAAATGTCATAAGCCCAATTTCTCCATTCACAGCAACAATCAATCATAAGAGATTCGATTCGGCTTATATTTAAGGGTGTGAATTGGCTCGAACACCTTCCATGTATACCCGGTAGAATCATAAGAGATTCGATTCGATTCGGCTCATATTTAAGGGTGAGAATTGGCTCGAACACCTTCCATACCCGGTCGAACACCTTCCATACCTGGTATTTCATAAGAGATCTTCATATTTTGTATATATTCCGCACTTTGGCGGAAATACGTCGGGTGTTTCCGTGAATTACGACGAAAGCCGAAATAAGTTCTGCTCAGCCATTCGCGCCATATTTCAATTTCAAATCCATAAAATGTCGCAACTGTAAACTAGTTCAAACACTTCTCATATCTGGCTGTGACTGGAGAAATGGGTCTTATGACTTTTACGACCAGTGCAGATCCACACCAGTCTATAAGTTTACAAACGTTTCAGAGTACATGTGGAATATAATATGTGCTCTAAACATTTTGTCAACTTTTGACGCCATTTACGGAACATATTGCAAATTTTGTAAACGTATTTCATGAGTTTACGCAGATGTCCGAAGGTACAAAATCACATGGCGTGTCTCATATGTAACAATGATTGTTTCTCCAGCCGTTAGAACAGTTACATAACCAGACATGATGCGTATGTAAAACAGCTTGAGAAATACAAGAGTAACTGTATTGTTCACAGTTTCAACCAGCTCCCGTGGAGTTCCAATAGCCGATAATAATCATACCGGCCAAATTGTGAGAACATGTAATAAGTGTTAGTAGATGTGACAATTTCCTCATTGAGCTTCACAGCTTGCTGCTATCTAGTTGTAAATGAAGCCATAATACCTGATAATTAGATATAAAGGAATGTTTGTTTGCGTGGTGAAAAAGAAACGGACATACGAAAAGGACATGCATTTTATTTCAATCATCGGTTAACCGAATGATGACGTACATCTATCACAAATTGTGGCTATGACTAAAACAATGGGGCTGAGAATTGTGTAGCTCCTGATTGAATATCACACTTGTGTAGCCTGATGACTATCTTATTTGCTTGTTAGAAGAATGACGGATGTTTCGCTGATGGAATGGCGAACAATGTAGATACTGTTCTGGATCTACAACGGTCGCAAAATCCATAAGCCCAATTTTCCAGTCACAGCTACAATTATAGACTATCATTTACAGCAGCGTACTTTTTTCATTTTGTTTCGTTTCCTTAAAAAAAACGTACAGTATTCTATGAACAAATCAGATGGTACGTACGTCACTAGTCAATGCTTTTTTTGTCACCGTTCGTCACATAGTCTGTCATTAGTCATGAGCAAATGGCGTTTATTGTGTTTGCTACCACTTGATCTTGATCTTGTTTGAACATACCAACTGTTTTTCTTATTACAATAAACGCAACAGATTCATTTCAGTACGAACACATACTTACTCGAATAGTGAAATCGGTCACTGATACAGGCTTGAATATGATGTTTATCATCATCACGAGTGTGTGCATAATTCAACAGCGAACAATGTAGCCTCTGCTCAGACTGCGCGGATGCGCAGTCTGATCTGGGCCTACAATGGTCGCAAACCCGATAAACACAATTTCAACAGGACGAGTTACATTTCCTATCGGAAGCAAATGTCCAGTATAAAACACATTGTCTTTAAAACTATCCGAAATTGACACATTTCCAGTGAAATTACCGCACTGGAAACGCAATTTATTATAGTAGCGAAATGAGGCGGGAGTAATGCGAACCGGCATGGGACCGCGCTTTCCGAACATGCTGATTGGCCAATATTAGTTTTGTTACCGTTGCTAAGTACGCGATGTCCATTAACCGAACGTTGTATAGGAAATAACATCGTAAAACGTCGGAAACTAAGATTTCAGAACGCATCTCGTCTCTAATGTATTGTAATTAGAGCTGGTGTGTGTGTGTATGGACAACAGTGCGATTACAACCAGCGTAAACTGATCAGGGTATGCACTTGCTGGAATATATGACAGTGTAAAATTAAATAACATTAAATAGAAATCAGCATTGACCAGTGTCCAGTGGTGAATCTTCCGGTTGTTTTGTGATTATGTAATTGTTGTTATACGTCTTGCAATGTTCTGGTTCATGTCATGCGTTATTTGATCGAATTCGTTCTTCTTAAAGGAAGGGACAATAAGTCACGCGAACCTGGGGCCTGTTTCACTAAACTTCGTACGACTGTTCGTAAGTGCAAATTTAGAATCGTCTAGAAATTTAAATTGTTTATGAGATTTACATTTGATTTGAGCAATAAATGCTGCTTATGCAGCATATGCTCAATAAATGTAAATCCAATATTAGTTTACAAGAAAACATTGTTAATGTGACATTTACAGACTATCATAATTTTGCACTCACGAACATTTTAGTCGTACGAAGTTTAGTGAAACGGTCCCCAGAAAACTAGAACTCGATAGGAATGTGATTTGATCATGTAAATATAAAATCTCATATATATAAATGGATTCCAATGCTTCGTGTTTTTTTTTACATTATTTGAAATACAATTTGAATATACCAATGTCATATCTCAAAAACTGTGCGTAATACGTCATTATAATTCCAGCACACAAATATTTACACAATTCCCTAACATTTGATTGGCCCGTACCAAGTCTCTGTCCAAAATTTATATCCCAATAAACTCCCACGCCGAACTACTTTCCGTAACCGTGAGGCGCAGTTAAAATAATTCTTAAGAAAACGGAAAATAAACACATTTTCTTGATTAATTTATTTAAAATGCTGGAATTATAAGGAATGAATGGCCTTTTTGTTGAATTTATCGGGGATATAAACTTGGAAAAGTCGCGGGAATACTGGACGAGGCCCTAAAAAAATTACAATTTTCGAAGAAAAAAAAACAATTGTAATTTTTTATCGCTTCGTCCAGTATTCTCGCGACTTTTCCAAGTTTATACCCCGATAAATTCCACAAAAAGGCCATTCATTCCTATAATAATTTCTCATCCATCGTATTTCATATACTGTTTGTTTTCTTGGACACACGCACAAGGCTACGAAGGGGACGTGGATTTTGTTTGTTTTATTAATTCGTTTCCACGAAATAACAATTCGTTTTCCTCGAATTAACAATTCGTTCCCACGAAATGACAATTCGTTCCCTCAATTTATCAATTCGTTCCCTCGAATTAACAATTCGTTCCCCCGAATTAACAATTCGTTCCCTCTCGAATTAACAATTCGTTCCCTCGAATTAACAATTCGTTCCCTTGAATTAACAATTCGTTACCGTGGGATTGTTAAATTGAGGGAACGAATTGTTAATTTTTGGGAACGAATTGTTAATTCGTGGGAACGAATTGTTAAATTGAGGGAACGAATTGCTATTTCGTGGGAACGAAATTAATAAAAAAAATAAGTATACGTCCTCGTCTGGGCTCAGTACAATACAACACTGTTAGAGGAAGTAATTTACGCTTTTTTTCTCTATTGACGTCACATTCAGCAGAATTCATTAGCATTTTTTTGTTTGTTTTACAAAACGTATGTATGGCGGAAATTAATGAAGGTGTGGTTTAGAAATTTTTTTTTTTGTAAATTCAAAATTTGTATTGTGACAGATTTCGCCAAAGCGTCAATATATGTGAAATTCATAGGACGTATGTTTTTGTCGTAAGTTGTGTTTACATTCTGTTGATATATATGAGGCACGCCATGTGATTTTTTACGTTCGGACATCTGCGTAATTACAAAATTTACAATATTTTTCATAAAGTAAAGTCAAAAGTTGACAAAATTATATTCCGCATGTCAAGTTTTGACGCCATTTACGGAAAATATTGTACATTTTGTAAACGTATTTCATGAAATTACGCAGATGTCCGAAGGCACAAAATCACATGGCGACTCATATATACTGCTTGGTTATTTATTCTATTTTCTACAAGAAACTAGCGTTGTATTGGCAAAATATACACTCGGTGATAACACTGTGTCATATCCTGCATGCACTAGATCAGGGGCGCCGCAATCATCATACGATTGGTCCGGCGAATCTACTCGGTGCCCCCGCTACCCACTCAAAGTGTATGTTGTTACCACTCAGTTGAACCGTCTCGCCGAGACGGTTCAACTGAGTGGTAACAACATACACTTTTGATGAGAAATGAGCAAAATTGCAGACAAAATATTTACATTCTTTTCTTTATATGAATTACAAATATGTCAAAATTATTGATCCGGCAGTGGCCGGACCTGCCGGACCTGTTCCGACGCCCATGTATATACTCGCATCTGTGTTACACTGAATTGCAAATGGACATTTCATTGAGCGAACGACGGCATGTGACGTTACCGAATGACGTCAATGTAATGAAGCAAGATAAACGCGAGTTCTGGTTAGTTCCAGAAGAAAAGAAACACGTCATATCTCCTCAATCAATAGCATAACACGTTACCTGATAAATAGAATGACAGGTTAGTGTCTGTTGATATCATATTCCTTAGGCTCAGCTCAGACTCGGAATTCCTCCGCGTTTCCTATCCTTGCCTGATAAACCTGAGGTATGTTCAGCAGCCCTGGCGCTCGCGGACCAACCAGTGATGTAGTTTGAATTTACAGCGAGCGCTCGCCGTGGTTCAGTAGGCACACAGTTTACTTGACAAGTGCTCGCTGCCAGCGCTCACGCATACATACGTCAGATATCAAAAAGGCAAGCCTGGTTTTCTCTGTAAGTTTCGATGTGTTGGACCGTACACCGCTGGTCGTGGAGCGCCCGTTTGTGTTACGTTGAAAGAACAATGATCACCGCTGTGCAAGTGTGATGCGTTTATCATGGCGTATTAGACTTAGATCTACATGTTTCATGTGTTCATGCCTGCACATCCGCCTGCGGTAATCTTGCCCAGACTATCAACGTTTCTGAACATATATTAAGAATTCGAACACACCATAAAGCAATTCGATTGTCTGAGCCTGATCTGTAGCACAACTCAGGCTCAGTCAATACATCTGCAAAATTCAAGTAGTATGATGTAATGAAATTGACAAATATTTGCAAGATTAGCGCAGGCGGTTATGTACGTCGGCCATCTTGTTCTCCTTTTTTACGCAACAATAACAAACATACACGGTCATAACTTCACCCTTTGAACCCGAGAGCCCGCTCTAGCGGTTTATGCAAACAGTACAGATCCAATGAGCCGGCTCGTACGTAATGAGTCGTTTCATCAGGATCTGCACTTTTTCAAAGAAATTTTCATATTTTTGAGACCAAACAATAGCCCCTTTTCATAAATGGACTAGTCTGAAAACCATTATGTGACGGTTGGATTGGTTTCAAAAGTAACATATCACAGACAATTCAAGTAACTTAGGGGTGCAAGAGTTAAGTTATGACAATTAAAGTTACGTCAATAAATCAATACAGAGACGTTGCCTGTCAAGGGAGTGATGTGTCCCTGGAAATGTCAGAGATATGTAAACAAATCACAACATGACAGCGTGACAGTACGTGGTGCTGAAACATACATTTAACGAAACTTAAAGCTATTGGAGCAGTATTTATGTGTGGAACGCCAAATCTACTTAAACTCAAATAATTAATGCTAGCTCTAAATAATTATTGCTGGCTCTAAATTCCAAATATAGATCAGCTTAAATAATTATTGATAGCTCTAAATAATTAGAGCTAGCTTTAAATATTTAGAGCTAGCTCCAAATCATTTAGAAATCTCTTCAAATGAGTTTGAGCTAGCTCTAAATATTTAGAGCCAGCATTAATTATTTGAGTTTATGTAGATTTGGCGTTTCATATTTATGGGCTATATAAATGCAGTGCTCAGCGTCAATGTAAATATATTATAATAAAATAAGATAATACGGGGAAGGCTCCATTGGGATTTGAACCAACGACATCATGTGTACTAGACAGGCGCTCTAACCACTGAGCTATGGAGTCGATACAATTATATAAACTTCTATTCTGTTTCTGCAACTGACAACAGAGTTAGTTACGGAACCCCGCAGGGGACATGGATTTTTTTTATTAATTCGTTCCCACGAAATATAATTCGTTCCCTCAATTTAATAATTTATTCCCACGAAATAACAATTCGTTCCGAGGAATTGACAGTTTGTTCCCACGAAATAACCATTCGTTCCCTCAGTTTAACAATTCGTTCCCTCGAATTACAAATTAACAATTATTTCTCACGATAAATAACAATTCTGGTCCCACGTAATAACAATTGTTATATCGTGGGAACGAATTGTTAATACGTGGGAACGAATTGTTAAATTGGGGGAACATTCGGAGTGTTGCATACATGCGCATGTTGACAGTATTAATACTTTATCCCGTCAACACAGTGCGTATGGTCCGTGAAACACGGTGCCGTGAAACATTTTTGATATCCAGTCAATACTATTTTTGCATTTTAAAGCCATTTTTAGGTGTTAACGGGATAAATAGAATAGTAGGTTAGTGCCGTGAATGGGAAACAATATCTGGCGCGGCACGGAAACGGGATGTGCTCGGCAGAGCCTCGCCCATCCCGTTTCCTGAGCCTTGCCAGATATTTTTTCCCATTCACGGCACTAACCTATTATTCTCTATTTGGCGTAATTACATGTATGTAGCATCTGCAAATGTTGATGTAATTAGCGATAACAACAATCAAATATCATAATATAGCTACATTAAAAACAATGACGAAACGATGCGTTGAAAGAAACAACAAAATAATGAACGTATTGTTGATTACATAATTACGGAAGCATCCTGGTGCAATGTGCTAAACTATTTTACCTCTTAACTCCTAATTAGGAGATAGTAACTCCTAATTAGGAGATACTAAGTACTAATTAGGAGATAGTAGCTCCTATTTATGAGTTACTAAGTACTAATTAGGAGATAGTAGCTCCTATTTAGGAGTTACTATCTCCGAATTAGGACATATTATCTCCTAATTAGGACTTATTATATCACAATTATGACTATTATCTCCTAATTAGGACTTATTAATATCCTAATTAGGAGTTAGTATCTCCTAATTCGAAATTATCATCTCTTAATTAGGACTAACTGTCTGTGGCAATGCTGACCAATGTTTTATCTCCTAATTAGGATATACTGACTCCTTATTAGGAGGTGCATTATGAGATACTACGTCCTAATTAGGAGATAGTAAGTCCTAATTATGATATAATGGCTCCTAATTAGGAGATACTATCTCCTAAATAGGAGTTTATATCTCCATACCAGGACTTATCATCTCCTAATTACGAGATACTAAGTCCTAATTAGGAAATAGTATCTCATAATTAGGAGTTAGTATCTCCTAATTAGGATATACATATATTTCAGCATTGGCACCAGGACGTTTCCATACATAATGCATCCGTAGATTCGTTTTTGGAAGAAAAACCTGTAGAAAAACGGGCGAAAAATAACACGAATTCGGTCACCATGGGGTTTTGACAGTTCGCCAAAGTATATACGCTACGGGCTGCCGCCATCTGGTTACGCAACGCGTCGTGGTTGTCAAAGACGGGTAAAGGGTTTGTCAAAAGATCCGTGCCCCTTGTAGAGGTGTCCGCTGAGCGTATCATAACTGTATCGAGGCGCCATGATACGTGGCAATTGCAGACGTAGAGGGCGTGTGTGCATTTAGGACCAATGTTCGTGCATATCAATTTGCATTTAACGCAGTCGTATTTTCATTCACACATGGTTGATATTAGTTCTTATGATGGTAGTATGGAGGGTTTAAGAATAGCGTTGGCGCTGAACAGACTGCGCACATGCGCAGTCTGATCTGCGCCAATGCTGGTCATAAACGTCATTACGAATATTAATCCACATGATAGCACGCTGTGGACGCTTCACTAAAGCAGCAGGAACGCATGGAGAGCTTTACAAGCTATTCATAGGCAATTTATAGAAAGTGAAATCTTATTTAAAATTTACATTGCAACAGCGTTAAGCTATTATACCACTCAGATGTGAAAATTATCCAGAAAAAGTAACTTTATAATATACGAATTATGATCTAGGCGCCACGCCGTGCATTAAAAGTGATATTCATGTCGAATTTGAATTTTAAATGGAATTAAGCGCCTCTCAATGTGACTTACAAGAATGTCGTGTCATGTGGGCTCTTCTTGTTGCTTTATCATTTTATCTTTTCAAGAAGGATTAATAATAGTCCATCCTAGTCATGTGATAATCTGACTTGGAGGAACATTTAGTGAAAATTATTTTGAAAACAAACTGCCACGACGTCCTCTGTAAATCATTTTGAAACTTTGTCATATTTAGATTTAATTTTGTGTAACCATTTGCTACTGATTATATACTATGTACCATAAGTACTAACTCAGGAATGGCAAATTACATCTACATGTCTACGATCAACCATCTTTTCGCATGAATATAGAATGAAAGAGTATTCGCCTGGAAACTTCATCACATAATTTCATTCATATCGGCATTTAATCCCTTCCTGCTAAATTAGGCGCGCAATAACCTCGTACTCGGGACATATGAAATAAACTTCATGTGTCAACACCTGTAGCCGATTTCATCAACATTGCAAAGTATACTTCAGTAGCAAAGTATACTTTGAGGGAGAAATTTTCAATTTTATGATAAATTTATTAATTTTTATTATACTGAATTTATTACATTATCACAGCTGTGATAATGTAATAAATTCAGTATAATAATTCTGCATACTTTTAATCATGAAATATATGCATTTGTTAGTTCTATATGAAATAATGCATTTCAGGAAAAATAAATAATTACTCCCTCAAAGTATACTTTGCTAGTAAAGTATACTTTGCAATGTTGATGAAATACGCTACTGATGGACAGACTTCGCGATCGCATTCCGCGAAAATAATAAGTCCGCAATGAATTAAATTTAACGGTTGGAATTTGGATAATTGTATTGGATAGTCTAAAAATGCAATGCATATCCGAAATGCATCAATCTTTTCGTCATTCGGTCGTCATTAAATACAAAAATCACTGGCGTTTAAATTTAATTCAATTCCTTTGGCTTATTGTAATGTACGTCCAATAATCCCTTGCCAGTCCATTAAGCGCGCCGAATGCAAACTCGTCCAGGCGGAAGTAACGCGAGCTTTCGCTGTCGTCACGCGCTACGCGGAGTGATCATGCGCAGCTACGTGAAACCGGAAATAGATATGTTTTTTTACATTCGGAATCCAATAGCCGACTCGGGAAATGATAGATGTATTCGAGAGAAATTAAATTGATAATTCAGAACCAATAATTCGCCGAGTAGTAACAATAGAAACGCGGTTTAGAATTTCGGATCGGAAGCAAAATCCGGACTGTTGCAAAAACTCACAGCAAGTATTATGATACAATACAAAAACAAAGCAAATTATGCGAATACGTGGCCTATCGAAATTTAATTCCAAAAATACATAGATATTTCACTCAACCTCAACTCAACGTCAATGGAATTTCAGAAAATTTACGGAATTAATTCCCATATCCGCAAATTAATCTGAAATTGCAATATACATACAGTAGTACGCATTACGTACGGCAACAAATCGCATATACGATGACAAGCATTGTTGTTGCATGCAGCGCGTTGTATTGACTCTTCCCCTCTCTATTGTCTAGCAATCTGCCGCGGCTTTTATTTCGTTCCGTTTTAATCAAACTATATTATGGATACACCCAGAGGGTGGCATGCGGCAATGGGCAATTACTCCACTAGGAGAGCTGATAAAATTGACGCGGTTTAATGCATTAATGCGAATCCCACTCGTTTCAGGCGCAAATAAGTCACTTGTATTGGCGATTTATTTACCAATATAGCCTGCATTTTGTTCTTGATTGTTATTACAAGTCTGTATGTGCATGAAGAGGCGATAGTCTTGTATTTTGTTTATTGTAGGATTCTATAATGTACCTACCGTTCGGTTCTTCATTTTGTGCCATGGTTACAACATAAATCTATGGCTTTATTTATATTCCAGATAGCCCTGCATTTTGTTCCCCAATTATTTGCAGAATTCTATAAATGTATATACCAAACGTCCTGTATTTTGTTTCAACGCTTATTGCACAATTCTATTAATTTATATGTCATCTAGTCCTGCATTTTGTGTCAGGATTATTACAGAAATATATGAATGTTTATACCACCAACATGTAGTCCTGCATTTTGTTTCGCGCTTATTAAAGAATTGTATAAAGTTTATATGCCACATAATCCAGGTTTTGTTTCATGATTGTTACAAATATTGCAGAATTTTGTATCAGATATTTCTGCATTTTGTGTCACGTTTAATACAGAATTATATGTATGTATATATCACATAATACACCACCGTCTGCGCTAATCTTGCCAATATTTGAATTTATGTTTATTTCAAAATACTTGAATATTGTGCTTGAACTTAAGCAGCTTGATTGGCTGAGTCTGAGCTGTGATACAGCTCAGTCTCAGTCAATGAAGCTGCTTGATTGCGAGTTGAGATTGCCAATAGCTGTTCAGAAGCGACGACACCTTAGCAAGATTAACCCAGGCGGTTGTGTATTGGACATAGAGACACGTGTCGTGTAGCGTCTCTTTTATTTGTATATTTGACAAAGGTAATAACAATAGCTGCCGATGTCCTCAACATTAAAGGTACATGTCCACTCCGTAGCACAAACTGTTCTTTATATCAGAGACATCATCTGAGACATTTTCTGGCAAAATCAATATTCATTCACCACTACACCACGTATTGATTGGCATTATTAGACATTTTATATCCGACACTGATATCAGGGGCGATAACCGTGTTTTCTTAAAATGTTAACTGACATTATTATTTATTCTCTGTATTTATTTTTTGATGAGCAATGATCATACTTTATAATCTGTCGAAAATATTATTTTTTCAGAGTCACTATCAGTAAAATAAATAATACTAAATGATTATATCTGTATATATATATATAGCGGGCACTCGTAATTTTTAGACCTGGTGGAATAGTGACACAATTTTACACTTATTTTAATTCCTATAAAGAACAGTTTGTGCCTACTGAGTGGCCGTGCACCTTTGTATTGGCCGAGTACGTGCTGATTGATAACTTTTTTTTTTTTTATAACATATTGCTGCATCAGGCATTGCCCTGATACGAATATCCGGGTTACAACAACTTGAAAACTAACGTTGCATTGGTCGAATGGCGTCACATGACGTTACCGAATTACGTCAGTAATAACTGCTCATTATGTAGCCAAAAACGTTACCTGATAGCCACACTAGTGTATGTTGATATAACGTTTATCAGGCTCGGCTCGGAAAGGGTAGGAATCCCTCGACAAGCCTCGGAATTCCTACGCGTAGCATAGCCTTGCCTGATAAACTTGATATCAAAACTAGCCTGGTATATTCTCTATGTACAATATTTCGTTTATGGAATACATCGACATGGATCTTATTTCTACTTTACAAATTGAATATCACGAGAATTCTCCGCACAGGGTAAAGGCAACCTACTAGTATTTTCACAGGCCATTCAAAGTGAAACGTAATAGACTTTGAAATTTTATTGTTCGTATCCGTATCTGGATGCATATAAAACTATGCATTGTACTATTTACTATGTATACTATCGATGTGCGCATACAGTCAATGCATACAGTCAATGCATACTACAGTCAATGCATACAGTCAATGCATACAGTCAATGCATACAGTCAATAAATACAGTCAATAAATACAGTCAATGCATACAGTCAATGCATAGCATACAGTCAATGCATACAGTCAATGCATACAGTCACCAGCATTTTTGAAAAGGGGGTTCGACTTTTAGCTGTGAAACAACCGCAATCTGTAAGGGGTCCGACGGACCCCTTGCAGATTTCGGATGCTTCACAGCCCCGGAAAGATTTGTTTACAGCCAAGTGCTGCATTCGGGTATGTTTTGACAAGAACTAGCTCCTTGGCAAAGAGTTTTGGCTCAATTTAAGAATCGCATGTCTGAAAATTGACACATTTGCGATACGTTTCGTGTCGCTTGACTGTTTTTTGTTAGTAGGGCATTTGAATAATATAATGTCTACTTATTCAGGCACTGAAACTGGTTATCGCGGGACCTTATTCATATTTCAAAATCCTCCTGGGTCCAACAACAGTGGGGAAGGAGTTCGTACAACCCACTCGAACCTTCCATGACGACGCCCTTGCAAGACAGGAACTATGTCAGTCAGTACCTATACAGCCAAGGCAAAGCTCGTTACCCCATATACGTATATACGGTACATGTAAGCATATTGTCAATGCAAGACAGGAACTATATGGGGCTGTGACTGGAGAAATGGGGTTTATGGGATTTGTGACCAGTATAGCTCCTGATCAAATAGCACACTCCTGTAGCCTGATAATGACATATGTTGCTTGTTAGTTGATTTTTTCTTGTTAGATACAAGACGGGTCTTTCATTGATGCAATGGCGAACAGTGCAGATCCTGATCAAACTGTGTGGATGCACAGTCTGATCTGGATCTACACTGATCGCAAAATCCATAATCCAAGCTAGTTACCTGATAAATATACATATCTACGGTACATTCATAAAACAATATGTGGGGCTTCTCCATTCATAATGTCATTTGCGAAATAACAATTACATTGTATAGCAAAACAATTCAAATATACTAAAAAGGTCAAAATCGTCACGATGCAAAACACATTTTAAAGGAAGTGACCAGCTGTTCGGACCTGTATTCCGGCCAATCTTGATTTCCCATCTTCCAACGTACATGTGATTTATTTCAGACTTCACAGACACGACATCTTTTATTTTCTCAGAAACTACAGCGGCTGATCATTCGCAATTTCCTTTTTGATTTAGCAACGGCAATTATCGAAACTCGGGCTGCTTCCGCGAAAGAAAATAACGCAGATTTATGTGAATCAGCGAATTAGGTAGTGCATCATTTATCCCGCTTGTTTTAGAATCAGGATATTAGCTAATTTAGTCGTATTATCGAAATTCTAGATAACCGTGCCCTTGTGAATAACTCATATAGCATAGCATTATTAACTCAATATAACAGTAGTGTTCACTGTAATTAACCGTTTGGTCAAGACTGCGTATCTTTTCCAACGGAGATTAAATACATCTCGATAAAATATAGATGTTTGTGGTGTTTAAAGTAGTTCGGTACTTCGAATAAGATCGGTTTATTTTTCAATCGGACAGTCAAGAAAATTGTCCATTTTGCAAACATAGCACAGGACATGAGAATTGTTTTATTGCAAATGGCGTTTGATTGTTTGTAAATTATTCACGGCGTCGTTTATTACGTTGTCACCGCGCAGCATGGCGGATGGATACACTGAGCCACGGCCAGACAAATGAGGCCTTAAGACACGTGCATGTGTCTTAATGCTTCACTTGTCCGGCCGTGGCCGTGTCTGTAGTTTCTGGCCACCATTCACATCGCCACAGTTACATTATGATAATAGTAGTCGCAACAGCGAACAGCGTAGACGTTGACAAACAGCACGGGTATACGTGTTGATCGTCACCTACAGTGGTCTGAAACTGCCTAAATAAAGAACGTGTTTGTCAATCGAGAGTCTATTATGTAAAAGATGTTGCGTTAACACTTATGCAGTGATAAGTGTGATCAGTATCATCATCATCATCATCCATCATCATCATCATCACCAGCATCATCATCATCACCGCCATCATCACCGCCATCATCACCATCATGTTAATCAGCATAAAGATCGCTGATGTCAACATCAGCGTCATCAACAGCAACAGCAACAGCAGTATCGTCATCATCATTATTATCATCACCATCACCACCATCATTATCATCATCATCATCAGCAGCAGCAGCAGCAACAGTAGCATCATCATCATCATCATCGTCGTCGTAGTCGTCGTTTTCATGTGTTTACAAACGGCTGACGCTTTGTTGGTGTTGCAAGTAACTGCGATTGTGTTTTCTAAAAAAAATGATTTTTGTTTATAGTCCTTAGGAAAATGTTCGATATTCATGCAGCATATCGAGATATGTCTTTTTAAATGCACGTGATTACCAATTTCCGTTGTACAATGGTTTCCATTCAATGGTTTATTTTACGTTTTCTGTATTTTTTAAATTTAGTTTTAAGTTCTTCCCTCTCAAGCAGTCGTATTCTATAGCAGTCTATGTGTTTGGTATACCAATATATATTGTTGATACACTAAGTACCAGAAACCAGTCAATTCTAAAATGATTTATAACCAACCCATGCTTGGTTTACTACGAAACCCCTGGGCCTCATATCAGGAAAATGTTTAAATTGGCGCGTGGACTAACATACGTGTTTAGGAACGATGTAAATCCAGATTAGCTGCACATCTGTGCAGGCTGATCAGGGTTTACACTATCTCTGCTAAAGGTAAAATCGCTCATATTATTGACATAGCATATGTTTACAACAGCTCAATAGATGTTCAAATTACAATGACGGACACATGTTGTCAGTAGCCTACGCTGGAATCAATCAGTAATAAGTATATCATTCTTTTCGCATTTTCTCGTGTGTCCGTTACGTGTTTTATGTTTCATGTAAAATGTCGGGCGAATCCACATGTCCTGCTGACGTTTTGACAATCCTCGTGGTACGATTTGTTCGGAAACCACATGGCCGCCATAAATTTTGTTTTAATCTTGTTTCAACCAGTCATCTCGTTATAATTCCAGCACAAAAATATTTACACAATTCCCTAACATTTGATTGGCCCGTAGCAAGTCTCTGTCAAAAATTTATATCCCAGTAAACTCCCACGCCGAACTACTTTCCGTAACCGTGAGGCGCAGTTAAAATAATTCTTAAGAAAACGGAAAATAAACACATTTTCTTGATTAATTTATTTCAAATGCTGGAATTATAAGGAATGAATGGCATTTTTGTGGAATTTATCGGGGATATAAACTTGGAAAAGTCGCGGGAATACTGGACGAGGCCTTCCAAAAAATTACAATTTTCGAAAAAAATAAAAAATAAAAAAAATCTTTTTTTTTTTTTTTTTTTTTATTGTAATTTTTTATCGCTTCGTCCAGTATTCCCGCGACTTTTCCAAGTTTATACCCCGATAAATTCCACAAAAAGGCCATTAATTCCTATACTACACACACCAACCAAACAACAATACACAACCGCCTGCTTTAATCTTACTCAGATGTCACGGTTTCTGAGAGACCTGTGCCAGCGACGCATTTAGACATGAATAAGTACTCTCGAGCTTCTTTGCAATTTTTGTACATAACATAAAGCATACATTAATGATTTATTGATGTGATATTGACCTGGATGCGCGAGTCACTGATCACGCAGCGGAAACAGGACACGGTTCAACGACGAGCCAATTCAACAAACAAAACAACGCAAATGGTATCATCCAATCAGCAACAAGCTTACAAATGTACTTCGCTTTGACAACGAAACAACAACAATGGATGCAAACTGAAGCAAACTTGTACAGAAATTTCAGTCGGGTTTCAGCAAAACCATAAGTCATATAATAAAATAATTATTGTCTTTTGAGTCGATTTACACGAGATTTACGGACCTGAGAACAGTCATATTCACCGAGGCATTCGGCCTCGGTGAATATAACTTTTCTCAGGTCCATAAATCTCGTTTACACCTCAGAAGTCAATAATTGTATATTGTTTCATACTTGTTAGCCATATTGGAGGCACAGGGCCTTTAACTAACACATATATAAGACTGTCTCCCGGTTTTCCTGTGAGCCGCTATCATCAATAACACGCGACGTCATCTTCTATGTACCTGCAGGGTGCGAGATCATGTTCAACAAAACCATCGTTGCCATGGTTACCGTTTGTTTAATGATAAGAAAAGCATCAGAAACGTATGGATGTTCAAATCGTAACACAAAGCACCTGTAGTATATATACATAAACACTCTTAAATGAGTGATGATTTAATATTTTATTTATTAACGGGCTTACTGCTTTCATCAGAAATGAGGCATAATGCTGGATTATATTTGCATCATATCTTGAACATGTAGTGTTCACATATAGAATATTTTCTGTAGCGCTCTCATTGACATATTTATAGCACTAGTGTATTAGGATTTTAATGTTCAATACACTGTGTAACTACGAAGGCTCATGTTATGCAATAATACAATATCAATGTGCATGATCACGTGTTTACAACAACAACAACAACAATGGCTCAACGTGTTGAAAGCGCGCCCACTCCAAAGTAAGTAGTATTCGATATTTTCCTAGGCAACGGATTTTCATGAAATATGGCGCAGCAAACGCGTCTTCGTGAGCTGCATTTGATGGTCCCGGGAGTTCGGCACAGACTTATGTCGTTTTTGCGAAGAATTGCCAAAGTACAGAGATCACAAAATGCAGCTTCACAAGACGCGTTGATGCGCCACATTTCATCAAAATCCGTTACATAATAAGGACAAAATAAAAGAATACGTACTTTGAAATGGATGGCTTCTGAAAGTTTCAGTACTTGTTGTTGTTGTTGTTGTAACCACGTGATCATACACCTTGAGTATTATCTATGAGGATGTATTGTATATGTTTTTGGTTCAGCATTTAGAGATGTCATTAATATACACAAAGAGCGTTTAATTGTTGTTGCCGGGTACACATATTGCCACTATTTTGTATTATTTGCATAACGGAAATCAATATTCTTGAGGTCAGGGGAGATAACCGCGTTTTCTCAAAATATTAACAAAATTCTAATATTTATTCGATATTTATTTGTCCAATGCAGTTTCTGGTGTATAATAACTATACTTTATAAGATATCGGCAGCAATCATGTTTAAGTTGATACAAATACTTGATTTAAATAATAAAAACTAATCACACTGTCTTCACATGCACATAAACTGGTGACTACCACTACTAACACGGTATTGAAATATTAGTTAATACTGTGTAAAAATCATTAAAAGCAGATAGACGGACAGTATATACTAGTTCATCTCATTAAATGAGAATACATCCAACACATTTTACATATCGAGTGTATTGTTTTCGTATAACTGTACAAAATTACACAAACAGTTCGTTGGCCATTCTAAATTCATATTCTTGTCTGTATCCTAAGAACGCATTGCCAATTCTCAGGACCCAGTTCTTGTTTGCTCAATTTTCAATAAAGCATAACGAAGCTTATACCTTATACATTTTATATCAGACGTGAATTTCCATACTGATATCAGGGGCGTAAACCGTGTTTTCTTAAAATGTTAATATTTATTCTCTGTATTTATTTATTGATGTGCAATGAACATACTTTATAATTTGTCGAAAAAATACCAGTGGAATAGTGACACAATTATACACTTATTTAATTCCTATAAAGAACAGTGTGTGCCGACTGAGTCGGCACACACTGTTCTTTATTGGAATTAAATAAGTGTATTATTATGCCACTATTACGCCAATTCTACAAGTACCCGCTATACAGATATAATACTTTCAAACTAGAGAAATCATTTAATGAATCAATGATTGGCCCGTTAACAAAACTGTGTAGGTTCTTGAAGGAAATACTCAATAAATTTAAACCACCTTAGAACACCACAACTTGTATATACCAGTACCATGTCATAATTTAGACATACATGACTAAATACTACCTCGTGTATGTTATAGTAGCCATACTTCCATTGTTGTTTGACATATTCCATGCACTTCTATGTATTTACCTCTTTTGTCATACATTTTGTAAAAATGAACAGAGTGAATATATCAAAATATAAATACAGAGAATAAATAGCAATGTCCGTTAACATTTTAAGGAAACACGGTTATTGCCCCTGATATCAGTGTGGAAATTTACGTCTGATATAAAATGTATACTAATGCCAATCAATATGTGGGGTAACGGTGAATGAATGTTTAATTTGCCAGCAAATATCCCATGATGTCTCTGATAAAAAGAACAGTGTGTGTCTACTGAGTGGGTATGTACCTTTAACAATGACGTACGCTATCACGTGATGTATACGTCACGTGACGTAGACGGCGCCAGGCAGACGACAACACTTCACCCAAGACTGTACACCCGCGGAGATCCGCCATATTATCTGACAAAAACAAGCCGCAGTTTCGAATTATCGCGAGTTTATAACTATAAGTCCGCAGTGAGAAATACTGATAAATCTTTCGGATAAAAATCAAGAAATTACGAAGTGGTGGAATGTTTCACTTTATGACAGAATAAAATATGCATTTTGTCATAAAATATTCGTAGTTTTTTCCATTAAGTTTTACTCATTTTCTCTTAAATATTTTATTTATTTTATTTGCCTGAGATCTAGATTTGTGGCTGTCACTGTGGCTGGAGAAATGTGGCTTTGGATTTGGCGACCAGTTATGATCCAGATCAGCCTGTGCATCCGCACAGTCTGATCTGGATCTGCACTGGTCGCCAAATCCATAAAACACCCGCAATACTTCTAACAAGCAATATAGACCACGGCCGTATAAACACCACCACGGCAGTCATGGCGCGCCGTGGCAATAGTTTGGCTCTAGAACGCAGGAAACACCAGTTTGAGGGTCTATGATGATCTCTTTTCTGGGGGAGAGCCCCCCGCTCAAAAGTCCCCCGTAGCATTATTGTATTCATCGCTACGGGCCTGTCTAAGATCGTCATCCGTGTACATGAGTGTGATATTTGATTAAGAGGGTCACTGGTGACAAAGTCCATAAACCCCATTTCTCCAGTCTCACAAATATTTAAGAAATCGCTGGGATTTTATCCGACAGAACAGTGGGATGGAAATATACGATGAAAGTAATTGTTGAAGCCCCAGACGAGGTTTGAACGTCCCAACCTCCGGATTGGAAGTCACGTCCCTACTCCACAACCCATCCGTTTTCTCAGTCGATGAGAATTTATAAAAATCATCGATCGAATGGGAATGCTTGGTCTGATTATGTTTTACTCCTGCCATTTGTATGTACATGTATTTATAACGTATGCATGTTTTCCAACTTAAACTGGTGATTCAAAAATATATACATGTACATGTATGTCGAAATAAAAAAACAATACATATGTTTTTAAATATTATCTTTAATTCTTCCAGTTGGTGATATAAATACAGCACATTTTACAGAAACTGTTTGTTTCATCAATATAAAATTGCTTTAACCGTTTTAATTTACTTTTTAATAAGTTCAAAATAATATAAAGATTTAAAACAAAGTACATGTACACTGTATATTCAAATGTTAAAGGTTTTGCACCATTATTATTATATTATTATTATTTTTTATTATTATTATCATTATTATTATTCAATATGTGTACGAGAATAACAGTATATACGAGAATAAGAAATACAATATCATATGTCACTGAACAAATATTCAATAACTTGACGGCCTCATTCGCATAGTTTTACCACGAGTGTATTATGATTTTTATTACACTGTGTGATTGCACTGTGAAAATAAGTTTGCATGCAATAAAATATTTATTTAAACGTCTCCGTAGAACCAGGGTTATTCAGTATCACGGCCTGCTAGGTTAAATAACGGAGAAAATATCACCAACTTCGGCCAGTCGGTTCAAAGTTCGTCAAATCTACAATAATATATACCGTTGTCCACTATAGATCATCCTCGGACGCTTCAAAATCGCAATCAAATCATATTTGTTCAAACGCGATAAATCGGGCTATCTGTATTTATCAAATATTCCCGATTAAAGTATTTACATCTACCGCAGTAAACACATCTATAACGATTAATCGCGATAATCGGCCCTCATCGTCGTCATTTTTCATCCATATCTTAATTAGCTGAGACAATGTACACGCGGCGGCAAAGTGCCGTTATGGTAATATATCATTTTATATCGATTCCTGCTCCGTCATCAAATACGGTGGTTATCAGTAACCGATAAACAATAATAAACACCTGATAAAGGTGTAACAAATAGTTTTCTGTAGTCAAAATGTTGAGTGTAGCATAGTACACCATCTGCCGAAATAAATAATACAATTTTAAAGGTACATGCCCACTCAATAGGCACAACATGTTCTTTATGTCAGAGACATCATCTGAGACATTTTCTGGCAAAAATAAACATTCATTCACCATTACCCCACGTATTTATTGGCATTATTATACATTTGATCTCAGACTTAAATTTCCACACTGATATCTGGGGCGATAACCGTGTTTCCTTAAAATGTTAACGGACATTACTATTTATACTATGTATTTATTTTTTGATTTGCAATTATCATACTTTATAATCTGTCGAAAATATTATTTTTTCAGGTGACGCATTTAATTAGTATACATAATTAAAAATATAATGCCTCATTTGCATACGAAAATAGCCTGATACCACCGCGAGTCACTATCAGTCAAATAACTAGTACTGATTATATCTGTATAGCGGGCACTCGTAATGTTTAGAACTGATGGAATAGTGACACAATACACTTATTTATCCCATCAACGTAGTGCGTATGTGCCGTGAAACACGGTGCCGTGAAACATTTTTGATATCCAGTTAATACAATTTTTGCATTTTACAGCCATTTGTAGGTGTTGACGGGATAAATAGAATAGTAGGTTAGTGCCGTGAATGTGAAAAAATATCTGGCGCGGCACGGAAACGGGATGTGCTCGGCAGAGCCTCGCCCATCGTTTCCTGAGCCTTGCCAGATATTTTTTCCCATTCACGGCACTAACCTACTATTCTCTATTTAATTCCTATAAAGAACATGTTGTGCCTACTGAGTGAACATGTACCTTTAATATATTTCGGATAGAATTTGATATAATCATCTCCATCGCGTCTCCGGTCTTTTGATGGAAATGCATGCACAAGCGCCTGCGTTAATGCCGCCCAGATTACCAACGTTTATATTGGCATTGTCAACTCGCAATCTAGCAGATTGATTGGCTGAGCCTGAGCTGTACGATTTAACGTCGGCACGATTTAACATTTAGTTCTCACGAATGAACATTTCTTTCCCATGATATTTTTATTTACTAGTATTATATTTCCACGAATTAATATTTCGTTCCGACGAAACAACATTTTGTTCACACGAATTAGTAAAGCATTCCCACGACATATTATTTTGCTCGCACGAGTTAGTATTTCGTTCCCATGAATTTACATTTCGTTTTCGCGAATTAGCATTCGTTCCCACAATCAATGTAACATTTCGTTCCCACTACACACTATATTGCTCACACGAATTAACATTTCGTTTTTGCGAATTAGCATTTCGTTCCCATAATTTAACATTTCGTTCGCACGAATTAATATTTCTATAAATATTAACTCAATGGAACGAACTACTAATCCATTGGAATCGAATTAGTATTTTGTGGAAATAAAATATTATTTCGTGGGAAGAAAATACTAATTCGTGCGGACGAAATGCCAGTTCATGGAGACGAAATAGTATTAATAACTCGTGTGAACGAAATATTAGTTAGTGAGAACGAAACAATACCGAAATATCATATCGTTGGATTGAATTGCTAAATCGTGGGAACGTATTATTTTTTGTTAGTTCGTGAAAATGAAATACTACTGAGTAACAGCAGTGTATGTCGTTCTGCCAGGCCGCAGTAGATACTCACAAAAATAACAGATTATTCTTATTTTTATTTTTTAGGCAATTTCTGGTTTGGTTGCGAACATTAACTCTTGCAATCTACTCCCATACCGTCCGTAGCCAGACGGACGGTACGGGAGTAGATTGCAAGAGTTACTGTTCGCAACTATGTCTGGTTAGCAAACACGTACAGAGCTCAAGATAAGCTGCGTATTTGCTTAAATACCCAATTAAAATTGCCAAAAACCCAATTTAAATCAGAAGTAGCAAGTATCAAAAAGCAATACAAAATTTGTGATACCCTTATAATGCTGCAGTTCGATATCCAAACCACAAATATAGCATATTTTGCTTATTTTCCATGAAAACACATCTTGGTATTTCATTATAATGAAATGCCAAGACATATTTTCATATCGAAGCAAACTATTCAATAATTGCTGTCTGTTAATGTGTAAACCGTAATGTGATTTTAGTTTATCCAATTAAAATTTTGAAATACCCAATTGCTTCAGAAATGATGGAGTCACACTACTCAATTACTAATTCATTATATGGAGCCGTGCTCTTATACAATGTAATATCCACATATTCGCCATCACCAGAAGACAGCATTTAATAACTTGAAGCTATTGATATTTTTTCTGAATCCTATTTCACAATTTGGCACTTTGCATGTGTTAAAATGTGGATAAAATACTGTTTAGCCTAATGTCAACTTCAACAAAATGAAGAATCAACTGTGTAAACATTTATAAAAAGATTAATGTAAATTTCAAAAATAAAATAATAATACGAATAAACTATGACTGGTTAGTAAAATCGTATACATAGAAATATCTGGCAAGGCTCAGGAAACGGGATGTGCGAGGCTCTCCCGAGCACATCCCGTTTCCGTGCCGCGCCAGATATTTTTTCCCATTCACGGCACTAACCTACTATTCTATTTATCCCGTCAACACCTACAAATGGCTGTAAAATGCAAAAATAGTATTGACTGGATATCAAAAATGTTTCACGGCACCGTGTTTCACGACACATACGCACTGTGTTGACGGGATAAAATACAATATCCTGCTATTTGCCAACGCCACCTATTGTTATGAATTACATTCACTAAACAGAACAGTCCAGTAATCTGAACCAACACAAAAATACATCAGCTGCTTCACTGGAAATCATTAAACAAAACAAAGCAATATCCAGAACTAAACAGAAATTATAATACACACCACTGGCGTGTATTCTTTAACAAATGACACGATGAAATACGTGAACATATACAAAACAGGGTTATTTATATAACATACCGGGATCTACCCCATAGCGCAAACTATTCGTCTTGATAGACCTCGCTCCGGGAAAACAACTGAGTGGGAAAACATCAAATCAAAACGATTCTCTTCTATTCTATTCGCACAGTCAGTGGCATGAGTTAAAACGCGTGTCGGAGGCACATTTCGGGATAACATGTCACAAACAGCCTGCATTCAGTTATTGAGTTTCATTTTGCTAGCGGCAGATAAGGAGAATTGTTAGACAGTATTTGTATTGGTTACGAAAACCGTTTTATTCTGTTGGTGGTGGATCATCGTTAGCAAAATGTTGTCTCCATTCTTAAAGGGACTAACAGACGAAAATACATGAAATGTTAATACAAAACAAACTACAAAAACTATCCAAAAACTACAAATTATTATCACTAAACTTAAGTCTCATCTTGATAAAATATTAAAGGTACTACAATTCAATCCCACGCTCGGCACAAGATAGCCGTTCACGTTTTGGCGGGAAATGGACAGTGCCGCTATAGAACGTAACACACTTAATTCTTAGCAGGCAGTATGTATTCGGCCAATGATATGTTCGTTACCTGATAAATAGGGCTGTGTGAAGTTAGCACTGCTATCGCAGATCGCAAATCAACATTCAAATCGCATGTCGAGTTGAATGTAGAGCTGAAAGATTAACTTGTGTAGACAACCTGAATGAACAGTTCCAATGCATTGCTGGATTTGCAATCGATAATCAAACATGTATTTACAGTACAATGTGACTAGATCCAAATTATAGCTGGCTCTGAAATCGACATTCAAACTAGTAAATTGTCTGTACTTAAAATACATCTTTGAATGACTAGCCAGCTGTTCAGCTATATATTCAACTCGATATTCGATTCGAAAGTTGACTTGCGATCAACGATTGCAGTGCTAACTTCACACAGCTGATAAATAGCAGATGGGCGTGGCGTACATTACCCCTCGTTTTAGGCAAGATTAACCGTACACTGCTGAATTGAATTTTGCTGTCATCTGCTGTTTATGTTGTATTTGCCATTTTTTCTCATCAAACACATGGCATGACAGCACGTTAGAATCTTTCCCAATCGAAATAATTCTGAAGTACTGTTAAACCATGTTGTTTTATTGAGATATAGACAAAATCTAAATTAAAACAACAGGCGACAATTTTCGCCCCCGCATTCGAAGGGTTAACGTAAGTCAGTTCATTGGAATTTTCAGATCTCGGATCGAGCGAGACTGTGCAAGACATAGTAATCAAGTCCGTCCATGCAGCAGACGAAACGCCCAGACGAAATTAGTTTCCTGTGTGACCAAACTACGAATGCACGTGTACATCCATTTTATCACAGCATATTTATAGCAAACAATAGAAATCTATTTCCCATCAATCTAACAAATCTAAACAAAAAAAAGTAGTAAAGAAATGGCAATCGTCATACCCATGTTTCTGGACGTTATTTACATTTTCTCAATAGACAATCTTATAAATAGGTTACAAAAATTCCCTTATAACTACATCCGTGGATTGACGTTATAATGTGTCGATTTGACGTCACGTTGCTTAGCTAAGGCTATGCAACGCGACGTCGAACCTACAAACTATTATGCTTTGCTTGCATGTTTACATGTGTAAATCGTTATGAAACACACCACGTATATAGAATGACACCACTTTGTTTCGCTATTAATAAACACCATACGATTGGCTATATCATTTCGGTGCCAAATCATCGCCGTCATTCCGTTACTGTTTGGTCATCGAGCTATGAAATTCAGGAACAACGCCCATTAATGTATAAGGTTGCCATTAGACAGCCATATCCGGGAATGGAGTCCGTTCGGAAAATGGGCTGTAAAATAAATTGCTTATCGGAAGTTAAATACGGCAGTGAATAGTATAATACCGCAGTGAATATAAATTGAAATTTGATTGGACAACGCGATAAATTGATACACAGCCGCCTGCGTTAACCTTGCCCATCATATCAACGTTTCTGAACATGTATTAGCAATGTCAACTCGCAATCAGGCAGTTTGATTGGCTGATTCTGAGCTGTCGCACAGCTCAGGCTCAGCCAATCAAGCTGCGTGATTGCTGCTTCACTCACAATATTGAAGTATTTTTAAATAAATAAAATAATACGTATTGACAAAATTAGCGCATGCGTAATGTACCACATTGATCTTCCATGTACAGTGGAACCTCTGTAAAACCGGACACCCTTGGAGGTTTCCAGGGTGTCTGGTTTAGAGAAATTCCATGGTAATTCATTAATATGTGCACGTTGAACGTCCATTAAAATCGTCATCATGAAATTGGTTAAACACTTTTAGATGTGTTTCCGATGGTGATATATTATCGGTACACGTTGGTATCTATACGAGGTCCGAGACATAATCGGTTTGAATGGGATAGAATATGAAGAATACAGAGAACACGTCCGGCTATTTTTCAAACACGCCTCGCATGTGTTGATCCCATTCGCTTGCACCAGTTTGGTTCGTATACTTGAACGGCAAAACTGGTATCAAACCAGTTGCTTCATAGCTTCCAAAATCTACCATCAGAATTATAAAATAGGCGAACTTTACATATGTGACTGGAAAATAAGAAATTCTTAAAATTTGATTTGCACAAACACACACTTGGACAATCTACATTTATAAGTTATATACGTGTACTGGTAACGGACGGAATACTGAATACTTTGCGGGACAAGAAAACACGGAATCCCAAAATTTGAATGACAATACATCGCTTTACAACGTAAGATGCCTGAAGACATAAGAGCAAGCCCTTCTTTAGTTAAGTGTCCGTTGTCATTAAATTGCACAACTGGTCCTTTTATGTGACAATTATTGTTATTTATTGTAATCGGAAAACGAACCTTATTCCGTGTATCTACGGAAACTTACGAATATACATCGGTACTTTCCGTACGTCCACAAATCAATGTGTATTCCTGTATACGTTGTAAGGATGGTTGATCTTGTAAACGTTTTTTTAAATTAATACTATGAGGTAAGTTAAAGAAAAAGAACGCTTATTTAAAACATGGCCTTTACATATCAAATCTGACCAACCGTGCACACTGGGTAAGCACGATTTTGTCGACGCATTTTGCGATTTCGGAAACAATCGAAAGAAATGTATTTCAAAGTGTCGGTAACAATGGTTACAATCGGATTAATCATGGCGAGAAAACATCCGCCATTGTGCAATGGTTACATCCTTAACCGCGGGGGGAAACTAATGTCAATGTCTTGTCAGTTTAGGAACATCAAACACGGGTAAAGCGATTCCTCTTAATATAATTATACAACGGATTTGGAATTAGCTTCGATTAAGCGACTTGTAGTTAAAGTGAACTGTCTAAAAGTGGCACCCAGTTTAGATCATGTACCTTACGACATGCGTGACCAGCGTAGTTCCAGATCGGACTGCGCATGCTGCGCAGTCTGATCTGGGGTTACGCTGGTCGCAATTTCCTACGCGTTTCCTAGATGAAAAGACACTAGCCTGCCATTCTCGATGTATTGGCAGTAAGCGGCTGTACGTGTTCGCAACTACTGTCTGTTCCAAGGAAGTTTCGCCGATGGGATTGGCTATTAAACATATTAAATCCGCAAATAAATGCAGTTTCAAGTAATTTTTTTTTCTCAAAATAATAAAACTATCAACTGACCCATTTTATTTATTTAACGAAATACTGTTAAATATTGATTTTATTTCGAAAAAAACATTGTGACATGTACTTATATTTTCACTCCATCGGCGGACTATAAGTGTAACAGACAGTCAAATACATATTGATACTAAATAAATAACTATTATAGACGAAATACTGCAGTTAGTCCGCGACTTGGAACGGTCATATTTTGACTTAAACAAAACAACTTTCCGTGTATTATGAAATGCAGCAGAATTCATTCTTTAGACAAACCACATTTGAAAAGCAATCTAACCGCCATTATGTTCAACTTAAATCAAATTAATTAAACTATTCAAGGCATCGATAATGAAAAATCTAGACACTTATATTTACGGGAAACGGATTCATACAGCTGATGCTCAGCCAATCAAACTGCTTGATTGCTAGTTGAAATTACCAATAGATGTTCCGAAACGTTGACATCTGGGCAAGATTAACGCAAACAGTTCTGTATGGGCGGGCACTATACAGTATACAACGCCACCGATACTTAAATATTGTGTTTGACATCAAGCAGTTGTGCTCAGGCTCAGTCAATCAAACTGCTTGATTGCGAGTTGATATTGCCAATTGATGTTTCGAAATGTTGACATCTCGGCAAGATTAACGCAGGCTACAGCATATGTGCCAGATTAACACAAGCGGTTGTGTATGGGCACTGTACGACGCCACCGAGACCGGGCCCATTACAACTGTTTTCTCATGATCTACCAGTCAGTACAAATTAGAATGTGAAACACTATACCCATTTCCGACGCGACCAGTAAGCGGTACCCATTACAACTTCCCTAAGTATATACTTAAAGCCGTTTAAATCTATCTGCAATTCACTCAAGTCGTATTGGAACATCGGTATAGTAATTGCAAGCACTGTTAACAGCTCGAGTAGTTTGAACAAAACGCGCAGATAAAGGGTCTGGCTACGCCCATATCGTGTCCCTTATTTGAAGTTGATTTATGCGAGGTGTAAATACAGGTTGGTGTAATATAGTGTATACGTGGCTATGTTTGGGGGGTAATTTAACGCATCTATGGGAAATAAGAATAAACGGATGACCCCGATACATAACGAATAACAGTTTCCTGCTAGTAATTAGGTTGGTTGAATAAAAACTGCGGCAGACGGACGGACGGACGGACGACGTTTACCATAATGGCATTGTTATTTTAGCCACATAACTACACATCCGTCAGCCCGGACTGATGGACGGACATAATGTCAACATAATACAGTTACATCATGGTTCGTCGGAATAGTTCGACCTTCCCTTCTGTTGTGTCTGATGTATGACCAGCTTACAACTGCACGCCCGCTGCACTCATGAACAAACTCTGTTATATGTTATATATTACAGAAAATAAAAACAGTGTAATCTATCTAAACAGGACTGAAATAAAACATCTGGGATCATATTTTTAATGGATTTCTCGGTAATTTATCTGAGGTGATAATGTCTTTTCATGATCGCATAGCATGCATCTATGGTTCTGAATAATCAAAATCCCTATTTACAGAGAAACCTCTCTAGACCGGACACCCTGGGGACCTCTCAGTGTGCCCGGTTTAGAGAGGTTTCACTGTACAGTTAAACCCATGAACACAATTCAAACTGATTTTCTAAGTGTCCTGTTTAGAGAGGTTCTACTGTAATTTCCCTATTCAGTGAAGGTGTATCGTGTATCTGACACCTGCTAGATGGGCAGGGTCCGACCGCCGGGGGGTTGCTCGTGCTATTCAAAATAGGTGCTATATTCGCATATATCTTACGCCTTAATTGTATAGATGCGTTGTAATAGTATACTTAACAAATTAGAGGTTATCTGCGATTTATAAAGAAGCTTTATTAACTCGAACAAGACCGGTGTATATTTGGACGCGGGGTTTGGTAGAATAGTTCAAATGCTTCAGTAAACTAAATTGATTGTATGAAATCGTCATTCGCAGTGTAATAATACAGTGTGTTAAACATCATACTTCGCAGTGTAGTAATACAGTGCAGTATACGACATCATACTTCGCAGTGTAGTAATACAGTGTATTAAACATCATATTTCACAGTGTAGTAATACAGAGTATTAAACATCATACTTCAGTAGCGTAATAATACAGTGTGTTAATCATCGTACTTCAGTAGCGTAATAATACAGTGTATTAAACATCAACCTTCGCAGTGTAATAATACAGTGTATTAAACATCATACTTCAGTAGCGTAATACTACAATGTATTACACATCATACTTCAGTAGTGTAATAATACAGTGTATTAAACAACAATAGTGTAATAATACAGTGTATTAAACAACATACTTCAGTAGCGTAATAATACAGTATATTAAACACCATACTTCGCAGTATAAAAGTACAGTGTATTAAACATCATACTTCAGTAGTGTAATAATACATTATATTAAACACCATACTTCAGTAGTGTAATAATACATTATAATAAACACCATACTTCAGTAGTGTAATAATACAGTGTATTAACATTGTACTTCAGTAGTGTAATAATACAGTATATTTAACACCATACTTCAGTAGTGTAATAATACAGTGTATTAAACAACATACTTCAGTAGCGTAATAATACAGTATATTAAACACCATACTTCAGTAATAATACAGTGTATTAAACAACATACTTCAGTAGCGTAATAATACAGTATATTAAACACCATACTTCGCAGTATAAAAGTACAGTGTATTAAACATCATACTTCAGTAGTGTAATAATACATTGTATTAAACACCTTACTTCAGTAGTGTAATAATACAGTGTATTAAACATACTTCAGTAGCAGACTATTAATAAAATAGTGTATTAACACATACTTCAGTAGCGTAATAATTCAGTATATTAAACACCATACTTCGCAGTATAAAAGTACAGTGTAATAAACATCATACTTCAGTAGTGTAATAATACAGGTATTGTATTAAACACCATACTTCGCAGTATAAAAGTACGTGTATTAAAACATCATACTTCAGTAGTAATAATACAGTTGATAAAACACCATACTTCGCAGTATGTAAATACAGTGTATTAAACAACATACTTCAGTAGCGTAATAATACAGTATATTAAACACCATACTTCGCAGTATAAAAGTACAGTGTATTAAACATCATACTTCAGTAGCGTAATAATACAGTATATTAAACACCATACTTCGCAGTATAAAAGTACAGTGTATTAAACATCATACTTCAGTAGCGTAATAATACAGTATATTTACACTCTACTGCGCTGTATATAAAAGTTACAGTGTATATTAAAACAACATACTTCAGTAGCGTAATAATACAGTATATTAAACACCATACTTCGCAGTATAAAAATACAGTGTATTAAACACCATACTTCAGTATAGTGTAATAATACAGTGTATTAAACAACATACTTCAGTAGCGTAATAATACAGTATATTAAACACCATACTTCGCAGTATAAAAGTACAGTGTATTAAACATCATACTTCAGTAGTGTAATAATACAGTATATTAAACACCATACTTCGCAGTATAAAAGTACAGTGTATTAAACATCATACTTCAGTAGTGTAATAATACAGTGTATTAAACAACATACTTCAGTAGTGCAATAATACAGTGTATTAAACAACACACTTCAGTAGCGTAATAATACAGTGTATTAAACATAATACTTCGCAGTGCAATAATACAGTGTATTAAACACCATACTTCGCAGTGTAATAAGACAGTATATAAACACATCATACTTCAGTAGCATAATAATACAGTGTATTAACCATCAGATTTCGCAGTGCAATAATACAGTGTATTAAACACCATACTTCGAAGTGTAATAAGACTGTATATAAAGACATCGTACTTCAGTAGCGTAATAATACAGTGTATTAAACAAAATACTTCGCAGTGCAATAATACAGTATATTAAACACCATACTTCGCAGTGTAATAATCTTTGCAGTGTAATAATACAGTGTATTAAACATCATACTTCGCAGTGCAATAATACAGTGTATAAAACATCATTCTTCGCAGTGTAATACTACAGTACATACAACAGCATACTTAGCAGTGTAAGTATACAGTGTATTAAATATCATACTTCGCAGTGCAATAATACAGTGTATTAAACAAAATACTTCGCAGTGCAATAATACAGTATATTAAACACCATACTTCGCAGTGTAAATCTTCGCAGTGTAATAATACAGTGTATTAAACATAATACTTCGCAGTGCAATAATACAGTATATTAAACACCATACTTCGCAGTGTAATAATCTTCGCAGTGTAATAATACAGTGTATTAAACATCATACTTCGCAGTGCAATAATACAGTGTATAAAACATCATACTTCGCAGTGTAATACTACAGTGCATACAACAGCATACTTAGCAGTGTAAGTATACAGTGTATTAAACATCATACTTCGCAGTGCAATAATACAGTGTATAAAACATCATACTTCGCAGTGCAATAATACAGTGTATAAAACATCATACTTCGCAGTGTAATACTACAGTGCATACAACAGCATACTTCGCAGTGTAATAATACAGTGTATTAAACATCATACTTCAGTAGAGTAATACATATGAAAATGAGATCGCTGCAGAAAACACGTTAGGTGATCGGTATAGCTCCTATGCATGATGTTGTGCTTATTCAATATATAGTTGTTTTTTTATTAAATGAAAAAAAGCGTTTAATTTTATATTTGTATCGTATTTCTGAACCTAATAAGTCATCTGTAAAACAAAAATTGGATTGACTAAAACATTCTTTATAATACTGAAGCAGACGGACGGACGGACATGTGTAAGTTACATTGCCCCATGGACATGGCTGTAGTTCAGGGGGACAGAAAAACAATTGCTGTACATATGTACATATGATCACGGATCCATAGCTCAGTGGTTAGAGGTCGTGGGTTCAAATCCCACTGGAGCCTTCGCTAAATAAAACATTTTGTTAAATGTCAAAAGAAGGTGCGGAAGTATTGTACATGTATATAGATATAGATGGCCATGGTGCAGGTGAACCAGTGTCAACTTGCATGTATCCACTGGGCCTATTAAATGTGTATCATTTTTATTAAAAGATCTCTTCTGATAATAATTATAATCATTTAGTAATAGTTCATTTACTGAAAGAGACGAGCGGTTGTATCAGGCTGTGTTGCTAGGCAAGCAAATGATGAAGGTCAATGAATAAATATTGTTATCGACATATTATAAAGTATCAGTGCACATCAAAAAATGAATACGGATAATTAATAGTTGTTTCCGTTAAAAAGTTTAAGGAAACACGATTATCGCCCTAATTTCAAACTAAAATTCACGTTTGATGTAAAGAGTATAATAATATCAAATAACACGTCAGGTAATGATAACTCGATGTTTATCTTGCCTGGAAAAAAAAGTCATATCTAAAGAATGGGTGAAACAACATGTCTCCCTATGATGTGGGAGTCCAACTTTAAAGGGTACATGCCCACTCAATAGGCACAAACTGTTCTTTATAGGAATTAAATAGGTGTATAATTATGTCACTATTCCACCAGTTCTAAAGATTATGATTGCCCGCTATTTAGAGGTTAATACGTGGCTTGTTTGATATCGGCCTAGGTATCGGCCCGAGATAACTTGGTATCAGCCTGAGACCGAAGGTCGAAGGCTGATACCAAGTTACCGAGGGAAGATACCTAGACCGATATCAAACAAGACACGTATTAACGGCTTTATTACTTAGATTACTTAGATATCAATTTCAATATCAATCATCCGGCAGTTGTGATAATCCTATATTAAAATATATACCATTATCCATGATTGAATGATGAAATACAGAGACTACCAATTTAAATTCACGGCATCTGTCAAAATTTACGCAGCCGATAAAGAAAACATACGCAATGCGCATGCCCAAAGGAACTGGTTTAATACGCGCGCGAGACATGGTATCGGACTGGAAACGGCGGTATCAGATTACTAACGATGGTTTCAGACTAGAAATGGCAGTATCAGACTAGAAGTTTCAGTATCAGACTGGAAAACACGCCGTATCAGCCTGGACTGTGTATGTTATTGCTGTAGGAAAATACAGGCAATTTCTAGGCAAACATTGATATCTAAGTAATAAACAGATATACTAATTAATTTCATTAATATTTATTTTACTGATAGTGACGCGCATTGGTATCAGGCTATTTTCATATGCAAATGAGGCATGTGATATGTTTTAATTATTTATACTAATTAACTGCGTCACCTGAAATAATAATATAATGTTAACATATGATCATTGCACATCAAAAAATACATACAGAGAATAAATAGTAATGTCCTTTTAAGGAAACACGGTTATCGCCCCTGATATCAGTGTGAAACATTACGTCTGATATAAAATGTATAATAATGCCAATCAATACGTGGGATAATGGTGAATGGCGATGTCTCTGATATAAAGAACATTTATGCCTACTGAGTGGGCATGTACCTTTAACCCTACAGACCATAAACTCAACCTTTGCAAACACTGATAATTCCAGCACAACAATATTTACACAATTCCCTAACATTTGATTGGCCCGTAACAAGTATCTGTCCAACATTTATATCCCAGAAAACTCCCACGCCGAACTACTTTCCGTAACCGTGAGGCGCAGTTAAAATAATTCTTAAGAAAACGGAAAATAAACACATTTTCTTGTTGAATTTATTTCAAATGCAGGAATTATAAGGAATGAACGGCCTTTTTGTGGAATTTATCGGGGTATAAACTTGGAAAAGACGCGGGAATACTGGACGAGGCCTTCCGGCCTTCGTCCAGTATTCCCGCGACTTTTCCACTTCGTCCAGTATTCCCGCGACTTTTCCAAGTTTATACCCCGATAAATTCCACAAAAAAGGCCATTCATTCCTATATTGATCCCATAACGAGCCGTCTAATCAGGAGCTGCAGTTTTGAAACAATATCCCTTTTGTAATTAATGGAATAGTCCAAAATTAACATGGAAAAAAGGTCATGGTATATATCCAGGGTCGCAAGTTTTAAAGGACCGGGTATGGAAGGTGTTCGAGCCAATTCCCACCCTTAAATTTAAGCCGAATCGGATTGTTTTTAAAGTAACTGTGTCTCAGACGATGTCTCACATATTCAATATCTGGTTGTTCGTTTTACTCACAGTAAATGACATTTATAAATCAATCGCACCATTTTATTTGACCATATTCTATAAAAGATAGCATTTTATTCAAGCACATGCTATCAGAAAATATTATAAAATGGGGAGATAATTTGCCTTAACATAATTTGGAATTTTCGAAAAACATGTACTATATAGTAAGTCAAAAATGTGAAATGTATTTTATGTTTTGTCGTGAAATATACAAATTTAGAGAGAGGTTCCCATTATAGACGCTAGTGTAATTAATTTAAATAAAATAATTTATTAACCGTCAATTGAAAAAACATATTTGTGATAATGAAAAATAACTAGCGTTGCAAACGCTGGATATGTTTCATTATCAACATTTAAAATATTTGTTTACCAATTTACGATTTTCCCAGGTACAGTTGGGTTCAGAAGCACGATACAAAACATGATGGATAGTGGTATGTGCAAAGTTGTGCAAATATGGTGGTTCTAGGTGGTACAGTAACAGAGAAATGGACCTAAACACGAAAACTTAACATTGAAAATGGCTAAGTCAATTACGCGGAAAAAATGGTAAAAAATGCCACATGTTGGATAGTGGTATGTGATGGGCACCCGTTGGTTATGAAGTTGTGCAAGTATGGGGGCCGTTTCACTAAACTTCGTACGACTAAAATGTTCGTAAGTGCAATATTATGATAGTCTGTAAATTTCACATTAACAGTATTTTCTTGTAAACAAGTATTGGATTTACATGTATTGAGCATAGGCTGCATATGCAGCCTATGTTCAATAAATGCAAATCCATCAATTGAAATTCCCAGACTATTCTAAATTTGAGATTTTGAACATTTTAGTCGTACGCAGTTTAGTGAAACGTCCCCATGGTGGTTCTATGTGGAGAAATGAACCTAAACACGAAAACTTAACAGTGTGGACGCCGCCGCCCGCCGCCCGCCGCCCGCCGCCCGCCGCCCGCCGCCCGCCGCCCGCCGCCAGCCCGGCTTTCGCCAAGCCAATAACCGGGATTTTTGTTTAAAAAACCATAAAACAATAAAACAAAGCCCGATCCGCAGATGACTGACTGGTGTTACGTCTGGTTTTATTTAAAGCTTATTATTTGTGACTTTTAAGGTGTAAGGGTGGTTTGTTAAATCCCGTTTCTGTTTTCTGAAATATGAGTGTAAATATGTTGTTGAAATGGACTTGATTTGCTAACTTGTGCGTTCGTCCCGATTTGTGTTATCCTCGTTGCGAGATCGTATATACTTCAGTTCAATCACACATCCATATATGTATATGGAAAACTTTAAATGAAATTTAACTCGCATGGATACGAAACCAGCTGGTCAAGAAAGCGACCGTTCTATTGGCAAAGTGACCCGATTTTCGCACGCGGTCCAACAATTTTGTTTCTAATATTGAGGAATGGCTCTGCTAATTGAGTTTTCAGTTTTTGTGAGAGTGTGTTTCACAGTTTTTCTGTTTTTTCTTTGATGCGTGTTGCCGGGATCGGTGTAAAAGCATACCCCGCTACGTCGCTTGTCAGACCTGCTCGATGTTCTGCCAGCTACTGTGGACCGATTAACATCAATTTTTCAACAATCAAGTGAACGCCTCCCATACTATGTGGCTGTGACTGGAGACATGGGGCTTATACGATTTGTGACGCTCCTGATCAAATAGCACACTCCTGTAGCCTCATATCGACCTTTATTCATTGTTAGAACCATGACCGGTGCATCCGCACATTATGATCAGGATATACACTGTTCGCCAGTTTATCAATGAAACACCGCCATGTTTCTAACAAGGACTATATAGATTGTTATCAGGCTAAGGCTAATGGAGTGTTATTTGATCAGGAGCTAAACTGGTTGGAAATCCCATAAGCCACATTTTCCATTCGCAGCCGCATAAAAGTATTATTAATTAATTAATTAATTAATTAATTTATTATTAATTTTTTATTTATTTATTTTATTCGTTCGTTCGTTCGTTCGTTCGTTCGTTCGTTCGTTCGTTCGTTCGTTCGTTCGTTCGTTCGTTCGTTCGTTCGTTCGTTCGTTCGTTCGTTCGTTCGTTCGTTCGTTCGTTCGTTCGTTGTTCGTTCGTTCGTTCGTTCGTTCGTTCGTTCGTTCGTTCGTTCGTTCGTTCGTTCGTTCGTTCGTTCGTTCGTTCGTTCGTTCGTTCGTTCGTTCGTTCGTTCGTTCGTTCGTTCGTTCGTTCGTTCGTTCGTTCGTTCGTTCGTTCGTTCGTTCGTTCGTTCGTTCGTTCGTTCGTTCGTTCGTTCGTTCGTTCGTTCGTTCGTTCGTTCGTTCGTTCGTTCGTTCGTTCGTTCGTTCGTTCGTTCGTTCGTTCGTTCGTTCGTTCGTTCGTTCGTTCGTTCGTTCGTTCGTTCGTTCGTTCGTTCGTTCGTTCGTTCGATTCGTTTCGTTCGTTCGTTACGTTGTTCGTTCGTTCGGTTCGTTCGTTCGTTCGTTCGTTCGTTCGTTCGTTCGTTCGTTCGTTCGTTCGTTCGTTCGTTCGTTCGTTCGTTCATTCATTCATTCATTCATTCGTTCGTTCATATGCATTCATTCATTCATTCATTCGTTCATATGCATTCATTCATTCATTCATTCATTCATTCATTCATTCATTCATTCATTCATTCATTCATTCATTCATTCATTCATTCATTCATTCATTCATTCATTCATTCATTCATTCATTCATTCATTCATTCATTCATTCATTCATTCATTCATTCATTCATTCATTCATTCATTCATTCATTCATTCATTCATTCATTCATTCATTCATTCATTCATTCATTCATTCATTCATTCATTCATATTTATTTATTTACTTACTTACTTACTTACTTACTTACTTACTTACTTACTTACTTACTTACTTACTTACTTACTTACTTACTTACTTACTTACTTACTTACTTACTTACTTACTTACTTACTTACTTACTTACTTACTTATTTATTTATTTACTTATTTATTTATTCATTCATTCATTCATTCATTCATATTTATTTATTTATTCATTCATATTTATTTATTTATTTATTTATTTATTTATTTATTTATTTATTTATTTATTTATTTATTTATTTATTTATTTATTTATTTATTTATTTATTTATTTATTTATTTATTTATTTATTTATTTATTTTATTTATTTATTTATTTAACAGCTAACGTCGTCTTAGGCCGGGCTAACAGGGCCGAATCCCATATTAATTTTCATCTCCTGTCGTCCAAAATTAGAAATGAATATTTTCAGAAAATAATATATATTCAGTCCTGAAATTAGAATAACCTGACCTGGTGTCAGGTACCACCACACCAGAATCATTTAGTCTCACTACCTGAAAGTAATATAATTAGTACTAATCATATTACTTTTATAATGGTAAATAGAATCTAACATTATAAAAGCAGTACACTTGTTTATTATATATCACAGTAATCAATACTCAAGGATGTTCATTGTAAGTGTACACGAAGAACACAGGCAAGCTAGAAAAACATATCTTGTTACTTGCATGTATAACGTAAAAAGAAAAGAAATTCTCGCCATATTATTTGTTATCGCAAATTACATGTACACCAGGAGTAATTAATCAGATAATCACAAATACGTCATAGATGCTAGTCATCACGCAATTGCTAGTATAGTAATGCAATACAAATGAGAATTATGAAAACAATAAAACAAGACATACTTCGATGTTTTGGTTAAATAACGTCAGTATTTAATTACTATCACCGTTGTAGGCTATCGCACCTTTTACAATCATAAATTGGCGTGACTCTTTCATTCGCGAGTAACCGAACATCGAGAGGTGTTACAAAATTACGCGAGGGTTTGTAATGTCTCGCGCTCTGGCATAATACAGTAGAATCGTACATCATCATACTTGCACCCCTACGTGCCTGGCTGTATGTGGCCGTGACTGGAGTGAGAAATTGGGATTATTGGATTTGTGGATATTCAAACTTCCAATCTTCTAGCGCCCTGGGGCCCGTTTCACTAAACTTCGTACGACTAAAATGTTCGTAAGTGCAAATGTAAAATCGTCTGAAAATTTCAATTGATGGATTTACATTTATTGACGATATGCTGCATATGCACCCTATGCTCAATACATGTAAATCCAATAATTGTTTTCAAGAAAACATTATTAATGCGAAATTTACAGACTATCATAATTTTGCACTTACGAACATTTTAGTCGTACGAAGTTTAGTGAAACGGCCCCCATACTTGCACAACTTCATAACCAACGGGTGCCCATCACATACCACTATCCAACATGTGGCATTTTTTACCATTTAGTCGCACGAAGTTTAGTGAAACGGGCCCCAGAACCATAAGTTGAAAGCATTATGGGTGTTTCATTCACTGAATGGCGAACAGTGCAGATCCTGAGCAGACTGTGCGGATGCACAGGCTGATCTGGATATACACTGGTAGCAAATCCCATAAGTCCTATTTCTCCAGTCACAGCCGTATATGTATATGTTCCGACTCTTCCATTATTAAGAAAATGGAGGAAGTCTGTTAAAATATTCACAGCAGTTGATGCTGCGAATATTTTAACACAATTATTCCATTCTCTTAGTAACGAAGTCTGCAAATTTACAATTACGTCTTCATGACATATACAATACGATATAATACACATAGTTCTGGCTTTAACATAAATTACATGTTTTTGTCATATACAAATGTTATCAAATAAAGTAGAGTGAAACATAACATAGTTATACATGTATAAGAATACATAATATAATATGATACATTTATATCCTGGTTACTTGAGGTTCCATTGAGGCTGATCATTTGTAGAAATTCCACTGCCCTCCCAATGCAAAAAATGCATATTTATATGAACCATTCCTTCACGAAACATATATAATTAAATAGGACTACATATTCCATGTTTGCAAAATGTTCAACTTCAATTCCGTAATGTATCCACCGTCTCAATTTAGCTTAGTTATTGCTATACTAAATGTGTACATGTGTTGCCATTGTGTCATTCCATTGTCTTGTTCGTATTACACATACCTCATGTTGTCATGTGATCTGGGAGAATAAATTATATATTGAAGCATCTGACATATATGCATAACATATATTGTATTTAGTTAAGAAATTAGAATGAAACTTCAATTTCCGAAAAGAATAGTATGTATATATACTGTGGAACATCTGTAAACCGGACACCAAGAAAACACATCTGATGGGTTTCTTGGGCATTTATCGCAGATGATTATGTATGTTCGATATCACATAGCACACAACTATGGCTCAGAATGATCAAATGCCTGATTTACAGTGAAACCTCTCTAAGCCGGACACCCTGGGGACATCCCAACCGTGGGGACCTCCCATGGTGTCCGGTTTAGAGAGGTTTTACTGCAGCTAGTCGTCTTGTATGATACTGCATTCGTGGAGCAACCGAATATATTTTCTGGTTAGAAACAGCGGCTGGAATCGGGGGCGTTTTGCGCCTTGACAATTCGGATCATGAACGTTTAGAACGAAAAGTTTCGGACTAACATTGGCCATTCTTTACCTTTTTGGGATAGAACTTCAAAAATCCCCAGTTTATCATGACGTGTCACGATTGACAATGAAACAAGTTGTGAAGGGTAAATTACCAGTTTCCGCCGTATTACCTATATCCGACAGTTATCGGGTGGCGGGTGGTGATGACGTCACGTGATTAATGTGACACATACTTGGGTGGTATATACAGCTGCAGATATAGCCTCAATTAATTGCCCACTCACCTGTTTAATTGCTACCTAATTACATATAGGCACTAGCTATGACAAAAAAACGGGTATGGAAGGTGTTCGAGCCAATCCCCACCCTTAACTATAAGCCGAAACGAATGACAAAAACATGTATTGAGAATACAATGCTTGTGTCGCTTGATATCAAATTTGTACAGGCAAGGCTAGGAAACACGTAGGAATGCCCAGGCTCGCCTTGGAATTCCTACCGTTTCCAAGCCGCGCCTGATAAATTTGATTTCAAAATACACTAGCATGTTATGGTATTTTACTTATCAGTACACGTGTTGTGCGACGAAAGAACAAGTATCACAACGTTGTTTTTGTTGACACTAAAGCGGACCCGTTTACGTTGCGTCATTACACTGACGTTATTCGGCAACGTCACGTGATATCATTCGCCCAATGTCCTACCTTCTAGATATGTAATATCGGAATACAATTGGGTATGGTTTACAGAGGCTTTTCTCGTTCATAACACAAAGTGCATGTGGTCTGAAATCGAATTGACGACAATAAAATCTCAAATACTGACGACGATAAAACCTGCACGAAATTGAGCAATCAAATAAAGCACCCGAAATCATCAAATAAACGAATCGCAACCAACTATGTCATTTTCTAAACGGAACGAAATTGGAAATTAATTTACTCCTGTCCTTTAAGCATTGTCCCAGTGTTTGGCCATTAATTTTATCGACAATAAAAACGGAATAATTTATCTTTGATGAACATTTCTTTGTGGCAGCGATTGGTCAAAACCCACCATTTTTCGGTTAAAGTCCCAACACGATTGAATATAAAATTACGCCTGGTTGATGTGGCTGCCAACATGGTGGCTAAACAACATCAGGTACGTCTGCTTTTTAGCGCCGTTTCCACACACATTTTCCTACATATCAAAGCAACTACTAAAGTAATTCTAATGAGAAAAAGCAAGGTCCCCAGAAAGTAATATGATATCGTCTGTCAAAGACCCCGTTCTCGTAGCTATATCCGTTTCTGAGAAATTCCAAAAAACTTAACATACATTTCCCAGAAACGAACAAAGCGAAAAGGGTATAAGTTTCGGAGTTATTTAAAAACTACATTACATCCTCGTAGTTGTATTCGTTTCTGAGAAATTTACATGTAAGTTTATGCTATTTTTAGACGGCGGCCATCTTGGATTAGCGATGACCTCCATTTTAACAAATCTGAAAAGGCTTCACCCATGAATCATAACTTTTAAGTTTGGCTACCATGAGCCAAGCGGTTCATGTGAAGAAGAATTTTGAAATCTCTAATAAAAGAACGACCTTTTGACCTCTCGGCGGCCATCTTGGATGACATAACAATCAGATTTCGACAAATAATGTACCAGAGTGATCGCCTCATTGATACCTTCGATTTGATATATAACATGACTATATTCGGTCAATAAAAAAATTTGACTCCAATTTGACCCCACGGGCCACGCCCATTTTTGACCCCGGGGTCACCATTTTAACAACTTTGAAAGAGCATTGTACATCGATCATTCCTACCAAGTTTTGTCGAAATCCGGTTGGCGGTTCTTGAGAAGAAGATTGTTTAAGAATGTGTGATATTTTTTAGACGGCGGCCATCTTGGATTACGTAATGACATCATTTTAACAATTTTGTAATCCCCCTACCTAAGGACCATGACCATGAAGTTTGGTGACTATAGGCCCAATGGTTACCGAGGAGAAGACGTTTGAAAATGTTCACGGACGACGACGACGGACGACGACGACGGACGACGGACTCATTGCGGTAACAATAGCTCACATGAGCTTCGCAAAGGTGAGCTAAAAACATTTTAGCATTGTATTCGCTGTATACAGTAATTGTTGATATACTTCAAAGACGCCATGTGAATTGTACCTAAGAAGGAAGATGTGCGATTTTTCATTAAATATATACAGAAACTGTTTTCTGTAAATGACTTCAAAAGGTAACGAAAATTTCATAGCTAATGCGGAATGCTATTTTGTCAACTTTCGACGTCATTCACAGAAAACATCAAAGTCTCTGTAAATATGTTGAATTACGCATTTGCTACGTCATTTAAGGAAAATATCGTAACTCCTGTTTTGTTCTTAGGTACAAAATCACGTGGCGTGTCTCATTTAGCAAAGGAAAATGGAAGCAGGTGTGCGTGACGCGATTTGGCCACCGTAGTTAAACCTGCGCTATAAATCAAGTCGTTATTATGGGGAGCTGAATAGATATGCTAATAAAACGGTTTCTCATCTGAACATGGGCGTTTTATTTTGGTAAATGGGTGGACGGTGTGTCTTTTATTTTATTGCCTTTTATTCCCACTTGTTAAGGCTGTAAGCGACCTCCCGAACACCTGCAGCAATGGCGAGGCGAGAAAATACGAGAGTTTGATTTCATTAGGGAAATATACATGTACAATAAAATGGTCAAGTTTTTAGTTTAGTTTAAACATATTGTATCGCTCTATTTAGACAGTACAGAGTAAATTAAAGCTATACAAATAAGTTACTATTACTGATATACTACACCACCGCCAGCGCTAATCTTGCCAACTTTTTATTTCTTTTCTCAAAATACTTGAATATTGTGCTTGAAATCGAGCAGCTTGATTGGCTGAACCTGAGCTGTGCTACAGCTCAGGTTCAGCCAATCAAACTGCTTGACTGCGAGCTGAGATTGCCAATAGATGTTCAGAAACGTTGACATTTTGGCAATATTAACGCAGGCGGTGGTGTAACATTAACATGTAGATTATCGTTAACAAGGTGACAGGATGATTATTTATTTTTCCACAAATATATTCGAGAATTAGTAAGGTGTCATTCTTTTTCTTTTCACGTTGATGCTCATGTTCACGAATACAGCTGCGAATCACAACAAAACAAAACAATTAACATACTAGTATACCTAATAAATTATTTCATATACCTACACCATGTGCATACTCTTGTTCAGAAACAAATAATGGAAATTATAACTAATCCAAGATATGTTATGTACTTGTAATGTTGTTTGCGCCTTGTATGTAAATAAGTTGTAATTATCTCGTATGCATATGAATTCAGCTATTAGCTTGTTTTCAAATGCATGTACATTTCACATGTAATGATGTACCATGTTGTGTATAAAATGTTACTCACATTCGCAGTTGAAAAATGAAAGCCGAAAATACGGAAATGCACGTGTCTTTCTTTTCGCTTTTCGTGTATTATTCACCTTTCCACTTTTCACCTGTATGAAAAAAATATGTTCGTGTGTGCGAGAATGTCAACAGACGTAACGCGAAAACGTGAACTATTCGGTATTGTGGGAAAAGGCGAAATTTCGTGAAATTTCTGGACCAAATTTCGTTCGCGTTTTGACTTTGTAAAAAGTGAAAATGAAATGTAAGATTGCGATTAACGTAATAACCCACCTTATCACATGAAAACAGTATTATTCCGTGCTGTAATCCATTTAATAAATGTGATATGACACACGTGTAATAACACCTGGAGCGAATTTGATTGGCTGGTCGCATCACCCTAATGTATTCGTATTTTGCGACAATGTTATGTCAAAATGACGTCCGTAATGGCGTGTCAAAGCAATGGTATCGACGTTTACGTCATCGTGTTTGAAACGTCATTAGAAGCGTCAGAGACTCGTTTAAATTATTGAAATTGTTCGAATGTGCTCCCGTTTGATATGAAGTGTTTACAAAGAACAGGAACTTATTATATGGCATGTTTATAATAATTTGTTCTTGCTGGGATTAAAACTACGTGTACTTTTCTTTGTGGAGATTGTAACTCGATGCGAAAATAGTCAATGGCGTCTGCTCACTGAAACGCATTTGATACATCAACTCCAGAGGCTCGGTACATACATTGTGCGTGACTCGTTTCCTAAATCTCATATCAAATGGACACTCGTTTGAGAACTTTTAATTATAAGATGCGAATAGCCTACATTTAACCACAAAAAATGACCAAATTCATAATTGTCCATTTCCGAGTGATGAAAACTTTCCTAATTTCGGATTTCTCCTGGGGAAAAATGCAATGCGAATAAAGATTTGGATCGTCTCGGTATCACAACAGCTACTTTAGCTGGTGGGGTGGGGGAATAATATCAAAATCTACATCACTATTGAGAAATGTATGTTTGTCGAACGGCTAGACCGCTAAATCTTATCCGGTTTACTTTGTAGATAATCTGAGTTGTTCCAATGTTTTATTGTTGTTTATTTAACCCTTAGAATGCCGAACAAATATCGTCTGCTGTTGTTTCATATTTTACCCTTTTTCTAAATAATAAAATTATTTGGCAGCAATTAGTGCTGCCAAAACAATGTCTTTGTTGATAAAATGGATATTAAAATATAACCAGCAGACGGCACAATTTACGTCGGTATTGCAATGGTTAAGTAACGTCATTTTGCAACTGATATTAGTTATCAGATACTAGAATAACATTAAAAAATGTATGAATTAGTGCTAATTAAATTGATAAGACGAACACTAAATATCGCGTCAAACTGCGCAGAGCTCCGGTTCGCAGCACGCGCGATCCGGGAATCTCGTTTAATCTCGCAGGAAATCACGCGATATATCATTTGTTGAGAATATATCATCACGTGCCAAATACCAGCGTCCTTGTATGTACATGTGTGTGGTTTAATACAACCTACATCAATATATTCCGATAGAGGTGGGCTACCACCAATGATTGTGTTCTATGATATATTATAACCCAATCATTCACCATACATTTGGCTATTTTCTGCAGCCTTCATTTTAGTATGGATGCCGTGGAACCTATTTTATCCCGTCAACACAGTGCGTATGTGCCGTGAAACACGGTGCCGTGAAACATTGTTGATATCCTGTCAATACGACCTAATCACTGCGTATGAATATGTGCGGTGGCTGTGATTATTTGTTTTGCATTTTAAAGCTATTAGTATGTGTTGACGGGATAAATAGAATAGTAGGTTAGTGCCGTGAATGGGAAAATATCTGGCGCGGCTCGGAAACGGGATGTGCTCGGCAGAGCCTCGCCCATCCCGTTTCCTAAGCCTTGCCAGATATTTTTTCCCATTCACGGCACTAACATACTATTCTCTATTTCCCATAACCTGCACCCATCCTGCTATGAATATTAACTAATTAAAAGATACGTTTAATTAGTGTCAGGAAAGCTAAATTCAATCTACAGTGACCACACTAGTGGTGGCCCAAAAAGTCAGCGGCTGGAATAAAGTACGTCTCATGACAAACATGCTCTGAATTTAAGAAATAAAATAAACCTACGGACATCGGTGGTTTTTTCGCCAATATTTTGGGGATTGCGGCGGCATTTACAAAAAAAAAAATTTTTTCTCAAAAGTTGACCAAAATGTTTAATGTGCTCAGATAATTTTCAGATATTCTACGTCATTTAAAAAAAAGCCAACGACACATCAGACGCGTATTGCAGCGAACACCATCTAGTGGCGAAGAAGTTAACCTTGTATAATGTCGGTAATATAGCATTCAATATTTAATGGCGTTATTTGTAGTCACAAATTGATATTTTCAAGAGCTTTTATGATGGATCTTCTTGTTTATACGAATGCCCGAGATAATAATCGCTTTATTACAAGAAGTGGTGCTGGGGAGTGTTTGCTTGATTGCCAGCTGATATTCTGAATACGATAACTTTAATCAGATTGTTTGTTAGAACTAAAACACACACCCGCTACCACCAAACGTGTATGTTGTTAACACTCAGTTGAAACGTCTCGCCGAGACGTACACTTCTGATGAGAAATGAGAAAAATTGCAGAAAAAATATTTACATTTCGTTTTTTATATATATATATATGAATTCCAAATATGTCAACATTATTGACCCGGCAGTCGCCGGACCTGCCGGACCTGTTCCGATGCCCCTGTTAACGCAGGCGGTTGTGTATTTTCGATATGGTAACACATGTAAAGAAAATTGATAGATACCAAAATCAGATGAAAGTTAAAAACACACAGAATACATATGTGTGGCTGTGACTGTAGAAATGGGGCTTATGGAAGTTGTGGCCAGTGTAGCGTCTGATCAAATAGCACACTCATGTAGCTTGAAAACTATCTATATTGGTTGTTAGAAGCATAACGGGTATTTCGTTGATCGAATGGCGAACGGTGTAGGTCCTGATCAGATTGTGCGAATGCACAGACTGATCTCGATCTACACTGGTCGCAAAATCCATAAGCCCCATTTCCCCAGTCACAGCCACATTTATCATCGGCCGACCAGCACTCGTTTGAGTATATTAATGAACTTCTTCGCCAAACAAAAAAAAAGAACAAAAACAAAACACAAATATAAATGTATGAAATAGTTCAGAGGTCATTTCTGAAACAGCGCGTACAAGCCTTCAATTATACCAGTGGGAATTTAACCAGACCACGGGCCAACTTATTTTACATAAATATTACACGCGGTACGGGGGCGCACGTGTTAACTACTCTTCAAAAAACAAACCGGCTGTACCGCTGTGACAAAACCGAAGATAGCCGAATATTAAACTCGCCGCGTCCGCGTGCGTTATGGCACTCGGCAGGACCCGGCTCTTGTCGGAAAATTACCGACTAATTGTTTGATCATAAAATATTGTCCTCCGCTTGAATATAATACATATCAAATTACAATAGCTTGTTCCAAATTACACGATACTGTGCAAAAATATTGTCCAAACCTCCCAGGGATGTAAATTTCATTGTCATAGGCGCTGTATCGTGTTTTGGTTTGCACGTGCCGGATATAATTCGCCGAGTGTTAGCGAACCGGCTCACGTGCTGAGTTAAATATACCCTTCCGCGTTGAAGCTGAAATAAACTAGTTCCTCCCCCGGTTCTGTACACGGGAATGACAGCTCGCTTTATTGGGAATATTGTTAAATTACCAGCCGACAATTACCTGAAAATGGTCTAATAATGGCTATTATTAATCTTAAATAACTACAATTTCTTGCATATAATTCTCTGTGACAGTTCCGCTCTTAATTTGTCAAGTAAACACCGGCGTATGATGGTGGCGGATTGTATGGTAATATCCCTAAATATTCGGACAATATTTATTCTGGGAAACAGGGGCCTGTTTCACTAAACTTCGTATTACTAAAATGTTCGTAAGTGCAAAATTATGATAGTCTGTAAATTTCACATTAACAATGTTTTCTTGTAGACAATTATTGGATTTACATTTATTGAGCACTGGCTGCATTTGCAGCCTATGCTCAATAAATGTAAATCCATCAATTGAGATTTCCAGACGATCCTAAATTTGCACTTATGAACATCTTAGTCGTACGAAGTTTAGTGAAACGGGACCCAGGTATACCCATGGTATGGGATCACGTGGTCTATTGTTTACACTGCCGTAATGACAGGTTTCTTCCTTTTAACGATGACCATGCTTCAGCCGTTGATACTACGAGTCCGTCAATACCAAATTTATTAGCAGTATTACTTGCGATGGTAGTTCGAAAATTCTGCAGAGAAATTTAATTTGAATCTAACGAAATCGAACGTTAAACTTAAACTTTGTCCAATTTAAATTTCTGTGCAGAATCTTCAGACTAACTACATAAGTAATGTTACTAAATTTGGTATTGACGGACTTAACTGGAACATGGTCATCACTAAAAGGAGGAAAGCGCAGTCGTATTGATGAAAAATAAGATTTACCGGACCTCATGGGTGCCGCCATTAATGCAGTGTAACCACGTGATCCCATACCCTGATACATGTATGGTGGTTTTCTACCGCAAAGTGTTAAATATTCAGTTAGTATTGCACTACTGGGGGCCGTTTCACTAAACTTCGTACGATTAAAATGTTCGTAAGTGCAAAATTCTGTAAATGTCACATTAACAACGTTTTCTTGTAAACAATTAATGGATTTACATTTATTGAGCATAGGCTGCATATGCAGCCTATGCTCAATAAATGTAAATCCATCAATTGAAATTTCCAGACGATCTTAAATTTGAACTTACCAACATTTTAGTCGTATGAAGTTTAGTGAAACGGGCCCCTGGTTTATCATACTAACAGTGTATGTAAATTTAATTTGTTTTGGGAAGAACAAATTATGTCCGAATATTTACGGTTATTACAGTAAACCAAAATTAATGTTTAAGCATTCATTTAACCACATGTGTTAACGATTCCGCCCCTTACCACCATGGAACGATAAGGGTTTCTAATTCCCCTATAATTAGGGGTTTGTCAAACTATTCTACCCATATTCCAGACGGGCATCTTAATTTGCCCACGGAAAATGCCGAGTATTCAACATGGAGGCTATAAAATACAAATTCGGGAAACAGCCCGAAACAAAATAAAAATATTTTTCTTTCAATTTAGCAATATGCGCAATAGATCAAGGTATTCTGTCATCGACGACGTGGCGATGGCCACTAAATGTTCTGGATTTCTAATAAAGATCTCAGATTAAAATGACGGAATTCTTGAGATAATCGGAGTGGCGTCTATTATATGCATTTCCCAGAAGCGGATTTGACCAGAATCACTATTAAGTGCACTAACCTAGATAAGTGCACTTTGAATGTAACGAAATAAAATACTTTAATCAGAACTATAGCTGTGGGAATATAATGGATATACTACATACATGTAAATGTTAATCACGTTTAATCCTCCAATTCTGTTTTAAAATTAAATTGCAATTAAGTAGAAATAATAATTACTGTCTCAAGTTCTTAACTTGGCGGTATTGGTGAACAGAAAGTCTGCTGTGAAAATTTGCTATGGAAGTTTCGTCAACTTTCGACATTATTTACACAAAATATCACAGTTTCTGCAAATTATTTTCATAAAAAAACGCACATCTTCTTACTGTCTGTTCCACGTTTTGCTGCCGACGAACATTTGGCTGTTAAACAAATTAAATCTAAAAAATATTTAAAAGTAAGTACTTTTTTATCAATAAGAAAAAAATCACCCTCCTGAAAAATATTAACTTGATGAAATTCCATCAATTTCGTCAACTTTAGACGTCATTTACAGAAAATATCGTCAATGTTTACATGTTTACTGCTAAATTTTAGTAACACAAAATAGTCCTCCAAATATATATGTATGGTTATTCTCTCGTACTTTCACTATTCGTATGGATGCTGTGGTACGGAGCCCCCGCAGTGGACATGGATTTTGTTTTTATTAATTCGTTCCCACGAAATAACAATTAGTTCCCTCAATTTAACAATTCATTCCCTCGAATTAATAATTCGTTCCCTCGATATAACAATTCGTTCATTCGAACTAACAATTCGTTCCCACGAACTGACAATTCGTTCCCTCAATTTAACAATTCGTTCCCTCGAATTAACAATTCGTTCCCACGATATAACAATTCCTTCCCGTGGGGACGAATTGTTAATTCGTGGGAACGAATTGATAATTCGTGCGAACGAATTGTTAAATTGAGCGAACTAATTGTTAATTCGTGGGAACGAATTAATAAAAAAAAAAATTCTACGTCCTCCGCGGGGCTCCGTACCGTGGAAAGTACATTTACATTCACTAAACTTCGTAAGACTAAAATGTTCGTAAGTGCACATTTACGATCGTCTGGAAATTTCTGGATTTGCAAGCAAACGGTGTCTGTGGCCTCAAGATATCGGGATTATGTTTTACTCGAGCGCTCCAGTAGTGAATACTACCAAATCCAAATTTGAGGTATTACAACTTTTATGCAAATTAGCTAATGTCGGTCGCAGTACATTTTTGCGGGTTGACGTTTTTTTTTTAAAAAACAAGGGTCTTACGCCATAAACAAATAGTTCTAGCAACTTAGCTTGATCGCCTGTTCAGTGTGATAACTGTTTTGTTTGCTGGTTTCTGCTAAGATTTATGTTATTGCAAATTTTTCCGTTCTCTAAGGGTGCGACGATTAACCGCCATACTCCATTATTCGCGATTCTTAACTCTATGGTTCGGTCTTGTGGTTTTCCAAAAATATATTTTTAACTCGTTGTTGTTATTCTTGTTTTTGCTGCTTTGAAATTTCCGAGCGCTTATTTTTCGCGAAACGCTTTCCTCTCTATATTAATTATTAGTATATGTGTCATCCACAAACACATACTGCGAAGAATTGCAGGACGTTCAGTCCTTTGATTTATTATAGGGGACTACTTTCGCATATCCACTTGGATCCGTGCAGTAGTTTGCGTATTCCTACCTGAACTATATTCACCTAAACTTACCAATATATGTCAGGGTAGTAACCAACGATAGCAACCGGAAATACTTCAATCATAACCTGTCATCAATGGAAGACAATATTTCCGGTTTAAATGGTACGCGCATGCGTGGATCGTTACTCTCATTTCCGGTCACGAACCTACGGAATCTTGGGTAATGTTTCTCTTATCGCATCTCAGTTTTTCTCCGATCACGATCGCGAAGATTAGTCGTATATTCCCGTAAATGACGTGAAACGTTGGATGCATATACATACACGCCATGTGATTTTGCACCTAAGAACATGTGCGATCGCGAGTTTTCATGTAATATATAAAATGTGATATTTTCCGTAAATGACGTCGAAAGATGACGAAATTTTCATAGCAAAATGCGGAATAGTATTCCGCAATAGTATTCCGCATTTGCTATGAAAATGTTGTCATCTTTCGACGTCATTTACGGAAAATATCGTAAATTTTGTAAATATTTTTCATGAGATATCGCACATATTCTTAGGTACAAAATCCCGTGGTGTGAGCAGCACATTGTGAGAGCAGCACATTTCTTTTTTATTAAGCAAAAGGAAATCAGCTGAAAAGAGGAAACGAGGAAAATTCAAATCCTAAAACTCGCGTGGAGAGTCTCATAAGTATGCGCCTGTCAATTTAAGGGATCAGTTGAAGAAAGGGGCTCCACAATGAGTTATCCCCTTTCTTCCACTGACCCCTTCAAGTTCTTCACCGACCGGTGGACACATGCTCTGTAGCCGATTTCATCAAAATTGCAAAGTATACTTTTCTATCAAAGTATACTTTGAGGGAGAATTTTTTTTTTTTTTATAAATTTATTAATTTTTATTATACTGAATTTATTACATTATCACAGCCATTTTGGCTGTGATAATGTAATAAATTCAGTATAATAATTCTGCATACTTTTAATCATCAAATATATGCAGTTGTTACTTTTATATGAAATAATGCATTTCAGGAAAAATAAATGATTACTCCCTCAAAGTATACTTTGCTAGGAAAGTATACTTTGCAATGTTGATGAAATAGGCTACTGGTGCTGCACTCCGCACCGGCGTATAATGTTTCACGTCGAAGAATACAACGGTCTACCAACGAGACGCCACTCAGCTCTACTATGAATTATCGCATAAAGGCATATTTCGTCTAGTCACGTACGCCAATTTCTTGCGCTGGTTACTAGACGAAAAAGTGTTTTTGCAGTATCTTCTGCATGTAGCTGTATGGTAATTCGTCAGGAATCCGGCGCCTATGTCGATGGGGGGGGGGGGGAGTTTGTGTCCAGCTTAGTTTAATGCTGATTGATTATAAAATCTTACAACAAAAGAAATAAAACACAAATATTTGCGATAAGTGACATAACCCCATATAGGGCCCAGCTTCCATTATTTTCTCATTAATTAGGTCAAACACTCGATTGAACCCAAGTTTGTTTACACGTTCAACATGCAAAAATGAGTTATTGTCGGAATTTAATTCATTCTTTCGAAGGCGACTTCAGAAAATCGGTTAAGCGATGGAAATACAAGAGTTGTCAGTATGAAGATTATGACCTTGACCGTGGGGTTGGCATGACCTGAAAGAGAACCAGTTCAGGCATGTGTGAAATATCAAGAAGTGTGGTGGAAGGAAACAGAAATTATAAAACATTTCCCACAATGTTAAGTTTGTGAAAACGCTAAGACTGTAACAGTGACATTGGCGTAGGTGGTTGTCTGATGGTCGTGGATTTGGCATCACATGATAGAGAACCATTATACATGTAGAAAGGCATGTGTGAAATATCAAAACGTTTGGTGAAAGGAAGCAGAAATTATAACAAATTTCCCCCAATGTTAACAACTATATATGATAATATAATGGTACTCTATCTTGTTCTCCAAATATGATTGTATGGATTTACATTTATTGCAGCATATGCTCAATAAATGTAAATCCATCAGTTTGTAGGTCAATATACAGCACCGCCTGCTTTAATCTAGCCCATAACAGCTGAACATCTATTGGCAATATCAACTTACAATCAAGCAGTTTCATTGGCTGTGCCTGAGCTATAGCACAGCTCAGGCTCAGCCAATCAAGCTGATTGCTTTCAAGCATAGGATTCAATGATATTATAATAAATAAATTGACAAACATTGGCAAGATTAGCGCAGGCGGCGGCGTACCTGCGTTTCCAAACTGGGCGGGCATATATCAGGGCTCTAGTATTATCTCCCTTATCGCCGATATTGATTTCGAGTAAATGTAATATTTCCCGTTAATGCCGTCGAAACTTGAATTGAATTCCGCATGAGCTCTGAGTTTGTTTTGTCAATTTTCGAGGTCATTTATGAACAAAATTACCGATTTTCGAAATCAATATCGGCAAACAAAAAACGGCGATGGAATAATTACCTGAGCCAAACATAAATGTGGCTGTAACTGGAGAATGGGAGCGCCGTGGCGTAATGGTTAGTGTGTCGGACTACTGATCCAAGGGTCGTGGGTTCGAGCCTGACTAGCGGCGTGCGTTGTGTCCTTGAGCAAGACACTTTATCCACACTGCTCCAGTTCACCCAGCTGTAAATGGGTACCGATAATTCGTAGTTGCTCTGTAAATACGAATTACCGGCTTCTCTCAAAAAGTCTCTACCTCCGTTCATTCTCCCATTCTTGGGAGACGGCATGCAAGGTCCTAGAGCCAGTGCCGCCGTTAAATATAAGCAAAAAAAAAAAAAAAAAAAAAGTAACTGGAGAAATGGGGATTACAGATGTGTGACCAGTGTAGCGTAGCTCTTGATCAAATAGCACACTCATGTAGCCTGGTAGCGATCTATATTGCGTGTTAGAAGCATGACGGGTGTTTCATCGATGGAATGGCGATCAGTGCAGATCCTGATCAGACTGTGCGGATGCACAGGCTGATCTGGATCTACACTGGTCGCAAAAATAAGCCCCACAAATACGTGGCTGGTCAGTCCATAAATACATGTATGTTTAAAGTTTGATGTTAGCCAGCATAATCAAAATCAAACACCAAACAAGAGTGCCGTAGGTCCCAATATACGCCTGTCGAGGCATTCACAACTGTCTCACAATTTCGCCCAAATGTCAACGTTCCGGAACATAATTTGGTAATATCAACTCGCAATCAAGCGGTTTGATTGGCTGAGCATGAGCTGTATCATAACTCAGGCTCAGTCAATCAAGCTACTTGATTTCAAGCTCAATATTCAAGTATTTTGAAATAAATATAAATTAAAATTTGTCTTACCCCTAGTCAGGTATTAACATAAATATTTGTTTTATAACACATACATCGCGTGCATATAATTTCCAAACGTAAATTGTTCATCCGTGTAGATACCCACTTGTGTATATTTGTTTTTAGTATTACATTAAAGTGATTAAAATCCCTAAAGTGATCATAACACATAATACTTTACTCAATTGAATGGCAATGTACGAAATAAACACCTGCTAACGTACGTACAAGCGACATCGAACAGCCTATATGGCCTTTGTCAGCCGTTGTGGTGTTTCGTGTGACCCAGAATTACCGTTCCCAAATTTGTGTTGACACCTAAAAAATGGCGGTAGACAGCATGAGACAGGATGATTTTACAGTTGGTTTACAAAAATGGGAATAAAAGGATAACCAATGTCAAAGTATGTATACTTGCATGTGTATGTTGGACTATGAATGTCTTTAACATTACTGTGAAGTGTTAAACTGCTCACTCGTCAGACTGTGTCTCAACATGCCAGGACAGATTGGGCTGTTATTGTGACCAATGTTTATATTAATGGGGTCTCAGCTCTACCGGGTGTAGAAAATATAAAAGACAGATGTAATAGTAAAGCACATCGATAGAGCTGAGATTTTCTAAACTAGAACCTTATATATGACGTTTCAAGCCAACCTGACTTAGGTTTGCAGAGATATAACAGATAACCAAGAACTTTAACACATATTTTGCAAAACTTTAACACAAATTTTCAAGTAATTTACCCTTGACCGGGTGGGCTACGGAATGAAAATATAGATGGTGGTAAATAGGAATATGAAGTTTCAAGTCGATGGGACTTAGGGTTACAGAAATAATGTGTAGTCAAAACAAAAACATCCAAATAACTTGACCTTAACCTTGGGCATGTGGGCGGCATGGCTGGGCTATGGGATGAAAATATAAATACAGATAAACAAGTAAATTATATGAAGTTTCGAGTCAATCGTATTTAGGGTCAGTCCGGACAGACGGACGGACAGGACAATGAAGATGTATGTCGATTTTAGTTACGATCTGTCAAGTAGAACATAGTATGAAAATTAACAAGGGAGATAAGTCAATATAAGTCAATTTTGAACAGCAATAGGTTTCTTCGTCTTCGTGATAAACATGTAATCCGAATTTGGTTACGATCCGTCAAGTGGAACATGAGTCATTGCGCGGACAAGCTACATAAGGCGAACATTAATAATGGCCACCAAGGGGAAATAAAAGTGATCAGAATATTTTGAAATGCAACATGGTTCTTCGTCTTGCCGCGATAAACATGATTACCGAATTTGGTTACGATCCGTCAACTGGAACTCCAGTTATTGCGCTTACAAAGGTATAGAATGTGAACATTAAAAATGGCTGCCAAGGGGAGATAAGTAGTTTGAAAATATTGAAAATCAATAGCGTTCTTAGTATTGCCGTGATAAACATGTATACTGAATTCGGGGTCAAATATAACTCAAGTTATTCCGTCACGATAGCTCTACTATATAAAGCAATTATCACCCATCTTTAACGACGCCTCTTCAAATAAAGGGAGCAAACCATGCTATGTGTAAATGAATCTGCTTGACGGAGTTATCATCCATTCTATACAAAGGTTGACTTGGGTTGGGGGTGGGGGTGGGGGGGGGGGGGGGGGCAAATTGCCACTATATTTTATTGAAAGGTATGTATCTCTAGTTATTATTTCCGCATGATAGCAATATGTAAGTCTTCGTTTAAAGATGTTATGCCCCTAGAAGTGGACCTCCCTAACAGCAATATTTTCTACTAAAAATGAGCAAGTTTGAGACCATTCAAGTAATAAATAATGCAAACTCGCATTCACACATCGAAAACGCACTGAAAACGTGACAACCGGAATTTGACAACCGAAATTGCCCATTTTCCTCCAAAATGGCCATCAAAATCCAAGATGGCGGCCAAAACCCGCGTACATTACCACACACACTAAATATGTACGAACTACATCAATTATTGACACAACAGAAGTCCGTTTATGGTTGAACTATGTTCTAAGAGTAAGATATAAGATGATAGTATGTTTATAAATACGTAGCAATTGAGAAAGTATGTCAAAAATCCAATATGGCCGCCAAATATCATAGTTGCCCATCCAGACTTCTGTGAGTTTTAAAAATCCTGTAGCATCAAAGCACTTGCATTTACACATTGTAAAACGGTATGAAAACATGATAATCAATGGTTGCAATTTATAGAACATCGGAACTTGCAGTGTCGTCAAAAACTGCTACCAAACTCTAAGATGGCCGCCAAAATTATAACAAGTTCGCCCACCAAGCGAACCCACCGCTAACACAATCAAACTATAGTTACGTTGCAATAAATGGTAGTGTATATATATTTCATCACATTGTTCCATTATCTGTACGGGCAGTGACACATATTGTTATAGCCTAAATTCCATATATAAATCCAAGATGGCTGCCAAATGTCAACATTTTTACACTTTACTCCATGCTTGTCCTAAGACATTATATTTGAAGTAATTAACGGCAATCACAAATTGATGAATTAACCAAAATTAATTAGTTTGATAGTGTTATCAAAACTAGATTTAATTTGAATATTTAATGGTGATACTTATATAAAATCAAGATGGCTGCCGAAATTAGTATTCCACCATGTATCGGTGTTTTGTCTACCAATTTGAGTCTGTGTGTTAAATTGGTCTCTTCTGAAATAAATGGTGCGTTATCGTATGGAAGAAATAAATATCTGAATGTTGGTGTGTCAAAGCCAAACACGTGTTTGTATTTGACACGCGACGCGCATGTCAATTAATCACTGAGTATTATGCTTCAATTTTGAATCAAGCCATGTATTTCCAAAACCATTTATATGTACATGCTTTCTGGATTACTATGTTCTTAGTGAATGCATGTGTGTTTGATTAATCTGTGATACTATTAATATGAGTTTGATTTATCATATGTTTGCATCCAAATGTATCATTTATTATTGTAATTTCAAGTACATGGTGTACACGTCATAAAGCTGTGCTAGTAGTTTAATGAATCTCGGCCATGCTACTAGTTTCATAACGACAGCTACGTTTAATGATCAGCATACTCCTCGCTGCAATGTCAATATTTGTTCATGTGGATTATATCAAATATTTAATAGTATACCTAAAGACCAGCATGAAGCTGTAAGCTTCAACGGGCATCAATGTACACTCTAAGACCTAACAATGTACGACTCACAACGAAATGATCACATACTATGTATTCACTTAGATATTACGTTAACACGATAAGTTAGTGTTTGTTTATTACAGTGTAAACCGTATTGAAAGTGTCAGCCAGTTGTGACTTATGCGAGACTCCTTAAATATCATAATTTCACAAATTCCTATATGTTTATAGATACCACTTATATTTGAGCCAGGGCATGGAAAAAAGATAATGTGGCATAAACATGACATTTGCACGTTTCATTATTTCATAAACAACATTATAGTAGGATTACAATGATATATTACTTTCAAGTACATGTATATGCCATTGACAAACACTTCGGAAGGTTTATAGAAAAATGTAGCTACATGACAAATACGTCAATAAAACGTTCGTAATATTAACGGATTCTGTTACAGGCCCTGAGAAATCGGACGTCGTGTAAGTTGCATGTCCTACATTTTCTTATCTGGTACATTTATTATTCCAAATTGAACAAATCCCGCGACGCTGAACACGTATATTATCAAAACCCGCAGTGTTTGATCTTTGTACGTGGCTGTCATACGCATACGAAGTGTGTGTCGGCTGAATTTGCTCCACTCCATATAACATTATCGCACGTTTACTGAATGGCATAGCATTTACCACGCCAATGTTGGGAATGTCATGGACAGTTCCATTTATTCAGAACAGTTCGTATTATATTATATCAGACAATAGTTTCTACATGCTCATCGAGCATACATACTTATACAAATCCAAAACATTCTGGAATCCTTGCGACTAGTATTTAACACATACAGTATGCATTTCAAATAGAACCGTATCTGTTTCATAACATACTATGCGACAATGTCCCTGTCTATTGGTTATGCGTAGCTAAAGAAACTTTACACCAGTCACACAGATGAAACATTACAACTGGCAAGCGTTGCAATAATAATTGTCTAGTGTCATACCGCTAAACACTTACTTAACCAGATTAGCATTACAATATATACTTTCCAATGTAGCGTGGACGATCATATTTGCCATTTTACACCACCAGCTACACATTGTTGTTTTTAATCATATTTCCTTCACACTAAATTCAACTGATATTGAAACAATTAATACCCCCCCCCCCCCCCCCCACCTCAAGTGGCAATGGTAATGGTGTCACTTCCTGGCTCACCCACCAAACGCTCCCATGTTTCAGGCGGTGGGACCGTGGGAGGACCATCTGGTTCTGAAGTAGGAGTGTAGAATATAATGGCGTCAGAACAGGTGGGTGACCTTATACAGTGGGACCTCTCTAAACCGGACACCAATACAACACCTGTAATCTTATTGTTGATGAATTTCTCGGTCATTTATCTCAGGTGATAATGTCTGTTCGCGTTCGCATAGCACACAACGATGGTCCAGAATGACCAAATGCCTGATTTACAGTGAAATTACTCTAAGCCGGACACCCTGGGTTTAGAGAGGTTTCACTGTCTATTATCGGTGTAAGACGACGATGCGATAAGGAGGCAACAACACAGCCGTGCTTCTCTATGTGGTCCGGACGGGAGAAATGGGGATTATGGGGTTTGTGACCAGTGTAGTTCCTGATATAATAGAACACTCATGAAGACTGATCGATATATAACCCTAGTTAGAAGCATGGTGGGCGTTGCACTGATGATATGACGAACAGTGCAGACCCTGATCAGGTTGTGCGGATGCACAGGCTGATCTGGATCTGCACTAGTCGCAAAACCCATAAGCCCCATTTGGGATTACAATAGTTATTGTTAACGGTTACAGATAAATGTAGTTGTCAACTAGCTGCTCTAATGTTAAAATTTGACAAAACATCGCACATTCTGATCAGGATCTGCACTGTTAGCCAAACCATCAATGAAACACCCGCCATGCTTCTAACACGCAATATTGTATTGATTGCTATCAGGCTCCAGGAATGTGATATCTGATCAAGATCTACAGTTATCACACATCCCATAAGCCCCATTTCTCCAGTCACCAGCACAAATTAGTTCTGTTGTTTGTTTGTTTGTTTGTTTTGTTTGTTTGGTGTTTAACGGCCTATTAACAGCTATGGTCATTTAAGGAATAGAAGAATAGAATTTATTTAACGACTTAAACTAAATAGTTTCTCGTCTACATACAAAAGAATATTTACATATAAATACATGTGTATGTTCACATAGTAACAAAAGTGATTTATACTGATAATGAATTCGCTCACGACATCCACACTGGTAAACACACTGCATGCACACGTTTAACAAAACCGCATCCATGTAGACAAATACCGTGTAAATTCGTATTCGAAAGCATTAACTGTATAATGAGGGTGGAATTTACACCTGCAGTAGTCTGTTCCGAATCTTGCATGCGTGAAATATGAACATGGCCACATTGTATACATATTTCTTATTTACTGACTGTAGTAAGTTCACAAACTTAAAAACACTCGTATATCGTCGATAATATGCTGGAGGGAATAATTTATTCGTCACGGAGGGAGGGCCATTGTACGCTGGACAAACGCACACGAAATGGAACTCGTCTTCAATATCTCGCAAGTCACACTGTGTGCAGTACCGTTCCGACCTCTCGAGTCTGTTGCGACCATAACGACCCGTTTCTACTCGCAGCTGATGAGCTGATAATCGTAGCCGTGTAATTCCATGTCGAATGTGTTTCCGTTGAATTGTGTTTAAATAGTCCTCGTAGCCGAACGATGTTTTAAAATGTGTGATAGTTGTAGTTTGGAATTTCCATGTACATTGGTGTTCCACTTCTGTATAAAATTGTCCACCAGTCTGCTTCTAAATTCAGCACAAAACGCCTTTCCGTTAACGATATGTGGATTGGCCCATACGTCACCAAAACCATGCTCACACAATAGTGATTTCACGCCCGACGCCCAGTTTTTCTTGCCAGTTACACAGTCTTGGTACGCAAGTGAATACGCCGCACTAATGATACAATTATTGGAGTTTATTATCTTAAACCAATACTTGACAATGCGTGTAAAACGATTAATGTATAACGGGTACCTGCCCAATTCACCGTAAACACCCGCGTTGCTTGTAGACACTTTGACACCCAAAATTATTTTACAAAACTTCAAATGTATCCGTTCAATCTCCTTTGATTTCGTATGGCCCCACACCTCACACGCATAATTTGCAGTCGAAGAAACGAACGCATCGAATAACTCGCACAGTGTTTTGGGAGTAAAATCTAGCTTTTTTACATGTTGAAACAATACGTTCATCGCTTTTAGAGCTTTACCGGAGAGTGTCTGTTGATTTAACGCGAAAGATCCATTGTAGTGTAGACTACCCAAATAGTTGAAGTCATTTACAATTTCCAGCTGCCTGCCATCATAAAGCCATTGCTCATTTTGTCTAATGTTTACACGTTTGCGAAAAACCATTATTTTTGTTTTGTCTGTGTTCACTGTAAGTCCCCACTTCCGACAATACTCGTGCAGAGAATCCAATCTATGCTGGAGGTCCTCAATTGTCCAGGATAGCCATATCATCCGCGAAGAGCAGCAGCATTAATGTAATGTCTTTTACTGTTAATCCACAGCTGTCTTTATGTTGCAAATATAGCTCCAGGTCTTCTAGGAAAAGGGCGAAAAGTACCGGGGACGAACACTCGCCCTGTCGCAGGCCAACAGAACATTCAAAAAAGTCTGAATATGAGTCACAATGTTTAACACACGATTTAACCCGCTTATACATATCCCGAAATATCCGCAGGACTTTTCCACCAAGACCGTATGTATGTAATTTATACCAAAGACCGTTTGTATACACTGAATCAAACGCTTTTCTCATGTCCACGAAAGCACAATAAAGCCGTTTATTTGCATTGATAAAATGTTCGACTAAACTATGTAGCGAGAATATAGCGTCCACGGTCGAATAGCCTTTCCGGAATCCGAATTGCGCGTCCGAAAGTTTGTCGTTTTTCTCACACCATGATGTTAGCCGTGCGTTAAGTACTGTTGTGAATAGTTTTGCCAAACAACTTATCAACGTAATCACCCTGTAGTTATTAACGTCCGTTTCACTACCACGTTTAAAAAGAGGAACAATGAAACCACGTGACCACTCGTCTGGAAAATAGCCAGTGTCCAGTATTATATTGAATAACTCCGTTAAGTGTGACAACAATATGTCTCACGCGTTGATGAAATACTCATTTAACGTGCAGTCTCCGGCATACGCCTTCGCTAGTTTTAACGTTTGTATCCCCCTTGCAACGTCCGCCTCTGTAATAGGTACATCCAGCACCTCGAATATAGCACTTTTGTCGAAGTCATGCTCACTGGTGAATGCCTCAGAATTCTCGTCCCTGACTGTGTATATATTATGTTCCATGTTTTTAAAATAATAAAAAAGTTCAGCACTACTAACTGCACTGCCCTGATTGTTTTTGGGTTTACGGAAGAGCTTCCAGAAATCCCTTGGCTGTTTACATTTAAGCTTTTCTATATTACGAATTCGTTTGTGGTCATGTGCATATTTCCTGCGTCGCAAAAGTGTTTTATATGCCAACCTTTTATCACATAGGCTCACTCTGTCAACATAGCACCTGTGCGTGTTAAATTTACGGAGTCCACTCATGTATTCATGTTTACTAGCACGACAGTCATCATCAAACCATTGACAATCATATACACGAGAGTTTGTAAAGCAACCACTACGAACAACACGCTTATGTTTAAACAATGGATCAGCAACATCTCGAATCACCTGTACAAAATGCGATACCGCCTGGCTGACGCTTTCCCGTTCATGCATGTCGACATTGTGTATAGCTGTGTTCAGCTCTGGTAACTTAGAAATAAGCCCTCTTCTAAATTCTCCCTTGAGCGTATCGTCCCATCTATAATAGACATGTCCCCTCCCCTCGCTACTTTCCCCAGGTTCAGGCTGCCTACGCGCATGTATGGTAAAGCTCAGCGGTGCGTGATCACTAAACTCCGTAAACGGATGTATTGTAAACTGGATTATGCGATCAAAATCATTTTGATTTAACAATAAATAATCAATCAAACTCGAACCGTTCCTGCTAAAGTAAGTGTACGATCCTATAGCTTTATCAGCACATAGTCTGCCATTGGCTATTCTCATGGATGTTGCTTTACACAAATCTAATAGTTTGTTTCCTTGGGTATTATGTACATTGTCCATTGATGCCCTGGCCAGCGGCACATCTGGGGTATAGCTATCACTGTCTGTACTAGAGTTTATTGCGTCATTGGATATATAGTCCAGCCTGTGACCGACACGGCCATTTAAATCGCCAGCTATTAGTACACGCCCTATTGTTTGAGTGAGTGAGTGAGTGAATAGGGTTTAACGTCCGCTTTTCTGACATAGAGGTACAAGCCTCAGGGAGTCTACACGCAGACGGGTCATCGGGGTCGTGTCCCGTATCCACCTGTCCGAGGGGGGTAAATCCCAACTTCAGAACTCAATATTTACAATCAAAATATATATTCAGTCCTGAAATTAGAACAACCTGATCTGGAGCCAGGCCCTCGCCACACCAGCATCATTTATCCCATCCCCTAAAAGTAATAGGATTAGCGCTAATCTTACTTTTATATATGGGGCATAGCCCGACTCAACTCTCACATACAAGAAAGCCAAAAATGTACATGAGGGCCAAATCTGGTATAGTGGGTTCCGGAAAGTATGAACCCAATCGTTAAGCCAGTTTAGTCGCCTTTTACGACAAGCAATGGCTACTGCAGCACTATTCTCAGGATCAGTTGATCCCGCCCCGGTGCCTGCACGGGGCCCTATTGTTTGAAAATAACCGATATCGTCCTGCAATATTTGAAATAAGTCTACATCCACAGTTGCATTCGCAGGCGAATCGTCGCCCCAAATATATGCACCACAAATATACACGTCCTGGTCAAGCACAAAATAATTCTTATCTAGCCTAAGCCAAATAATGGTGTCATGGTGTGATCTAGCTATTGTCACGCCTCGTTTGATACAGTCTTTTACGTACAACACTATGCCACCACTATTTCTCTTAGCATGCTTGTGTTTAAACTTTCTATACAAATTGTAGCATGTATAGCCAGTTAAATCAACACTAGAATCTTTATCTGTCCATGCTTCCAGCAAAAATATTATGTCGTTATCTGTTAACATATTTTTAAACTCATTATCATTACGTTTGTAATCTGCTAATCCGTTACAGTTCCACACTAATACATTAACGTCAAAACCACCCTCGGTGTCTCCCTACGCTGATGTCACCGGGTTGGGACCAGCCGAGCGATCGCCATCTGTAGTCTTGGTGCGCGGTTCTGTCTCGCCTGTCGAGGGGCCCGCTGTGGCGGCGCTAACTGAGTCGTTCATCGGGCTCGCCCTATTTCGAAATGGGGGAGGGGGTGGGGGTGTGGGGTGGGTGGGGGTGGGGGCAGGGGTGGCGGGGTAGTAATGTTATCGCAAAGTTTCTTATACGTCTGGTCACCATCAAGAGGCGATCTCGCCTTCTGCTTGCCCGGGGCAAACGTTGAACCGCTATTTGTACTGTCCAATACGTCGTAGCGATTATACACTGGCGTCGGGAATTCCCATCTAGAGTTGGGCACATTGTTTACAGGATTATCGGAGTTCCTATAGCGAGAGTTACCCTGCATCCTATATGGATTTGGTTGTGCATTGTTTTCAAATGTCGAAGTGTTCCTGTCGCCGAAATTGGCTCTACTATGCTGGTCGCGCACATATCCGGGTGGTTGAGATTGCCCTAGCTCGGCGTCTGATGGTATATACTGTTTACCATTAAGATACAACTTATCTCTATACATATACGATCTATGCATTGGATTCTGTTTCAAGCGTTTCATAATAGGGTACAGCAATTTGCGCTTAGACTCAATTTCCACAGGGAAGATTTCTCTAATACTATACTGTGGTTTATGTTTTAGTTTATCAGGAGCTGCTTTTCTCACCATTTCACGATCGGACCGTTTACGGAAATGTCCGACTATACCTCGGGGGTACCGATGTCTTGGGTTGAACCTACCGCGGCGGTAAACGCGGTCAAACTCTACATCCGTTTGCACGTCCATCTGCGAGGCTAGAAAGTCTGATAACGTATCGTGCACGTCCTCTGGTTCCGCCCCTGGTAGCATCGTAGGCTCGTCGATACCGGCGAACAATAGCGAGTCCGACATGGATTTGCACTGTAGATCTAGGACTGCTTCGCTTATGCCCTCGTTTTCACGCCTCAGCGAGTTAAGTCCCTTGTCTGACACTTCTCTCCTGCTCAACAAGTCATCGCAAATATCACTCATACAAGTTAAAATCTGGTCAAAACAGCTCACTTTCTGCTTGATCTGCGACATCTCACTGTCCATTACCGTTATACGCGACTCGACGTGCGAAATTCTCTGTTTGATGGAGCTAATATGGCTGACCTGCTGTTGAATTTGGCCAATATGATTTTCAATTGATCCTAAACGATTGTTCTGGCTAACCTCGATATTGTTCAACCTGCTTGTAACTGTAATATCAAGCCTCTTGGAGGTCTGACATTATTAAAACAATCCCTTACACTACCGGATTACACCTCTATATCTAGTTATCTTGCACTTCATTAGAGTTCGTTCTGTTCTCGTCACTATCAGAATCCGAAGTGTCCTTAGTTCTTTTCTATGTGTTCACCGGTCGTACAATAGTCCTCGGTCGTTTCCGTAGGCTGCATTCGTTAGTACATGTAACCGCCTCGGGTCAGAAACCACCAATGTTCCAGGTATCAGCGCACTAATTTCTGGTGAACATTACACTCCATCCTGTTTTATTTTGAAGCCGTCACTCCCCGGGGTCGGATGGTTCACTCCAGAAATTATCATACCATAGAAATCGCTTATTGGCTCAGCCTCATTAAGCACGTTCGTGACTTGGTCCGAACTTTCAGATCGCCAACCGAGGTACTATGCGTACTGTTCCTGCGGTAACACCTTTAAAACTGACTTTGTCCTTAAAACATATTTGGCACTATTTCTTATTTGGCACATTCAATCTCTCCTTTGATGTACTTGGTACATCATCTCAATCCAAATAAGACTCATTTAAAACGTTATTATCACAGTTTGTCTTTGGCACAATAAATCCAATTAAGAATTTACACACAATACATCCAGTTAAGAATACATTAAAACACTTTATTTCAAAAATCCAGATCACAGATTCTTTGTCTTTACTACTGTAAAATCCATTTAAAATGTCCCAGTTCGCAGATTCTCTGTATTTACTATTCTAACTATAGTTAAAATCCATTTAAAAATGTTCCAACCTAGAGACTCGGTCTCTAACACAGTCCGACCACCACGAAACTCCACACTTAGAGACTTGGTCTCTCCCTTTCTGCCGTAAAACACTCCACATATTATTGTACTCTACTACAACTGGGCCCTGTAGAGTTATTGGTCATTCTCCGCAGTCAGCCTCAGCACCTCCTGAAATGTGGTGCCTCTGATCAACGCATTGCCGCAACCCGCTCCGCTTGGCCGTCTTCCTTAATGACGTATGTTTGGACGTGATATGTGACTACGTCCAACCCAATCTCGCCAAACCTCGGGCATTTCTACCAAATGTCGCATTTTGCCCGAATGTCTGCCCTTGATGCTGTGCTTGCACCCTTGGGATGCAAGCCAATGACCACCACTATCCCCTTTCCAACCATCTCCCTTACCATATCCGGAGTGGGATATGTCTCTGGCTGAATGGGATATCCGAACCACGAGAAAAATGATCAACCACTGAATTGGCCTCGATCTACCCTCATCAGGATGTGTTCATGTCCCCGGGGAGTAGTAGGCAATGGACTCATGAAATCAGTCTGCACTCGCTCAATTGGTGCACTGTCTGTGGAGGCTTTGAGCCTGCCGTGACCTATTGCCATTCCATCCTAAAATCACTTTTCTTTCATGCTTGCCTTATTTCTCACCACACCCTGATGTCCGGAAGATGTAATGTCATAGTTCCACTCTAATGCCATAGGTCTTAGACTATCTGGCACTACCAAGTCTTTCTCGTCACATTCATATCTGGTTCGGTATAGTACCCCCTCAATGAGTACAAACTGCTCTTGGTCGCAGAGCTCGTTATAAATAAAGGGGCTTCCTCAGGCTGAGTAGACGTTCTCAACCATTCCAGGATCAACTCTAGATCCTTGTCCTTTCATTGAGCTTCTCTAAGCTCTTCTACAGAGAATCCACAACTAGACGGTGTCTCTGGCACACCCACTGTCGTCCCTTTGGGGACACGCCAGTCTAAAACGTAAAACCGTCACCTTGGGTGACGAAGTCTACACAGAACTCCCTCGCCAAGGTCATTACACCCTCCTGGATCCCACGGCCAGATCACATCGAGACCAGGCTCGCCCAGTTCCATCCTTGCCCGTACTTCTGGTGGATTGGCCTTCCCTGTCTCGCCGGATTCAGCACCGGGACTCTCACTGGCAACACCGACGTCTTTGCCCTCATCCGTCTCATCTGCGAAATCCATTCCACGCTCGCCACCAGGTGAGCAAACACGGTAAGTTTGCCCCTCTGATGACACCCCGGAAAATGTTTGCTCCTCCTTGCATGCTTTTATATGCTCCAACCCGCAAGCAACCGGAAACACGTGTTCGCTACGCACGTGATCCTTGTCCCTACCTTGGAACACATGTTCATGACGCACATGTTCCTCCTTGACAAAACCGGGACAAATGTGTTCGCTACGCACATTCTCCCCGCTTGCATTTGGATACATACCTACCTTGCATGCTACAGGACACAAGTTTTCCTTCCTTGTGGAATCTTGGATTTCCACTTCAATCGGAACCCTGTTCCTATCACTATCTCCAACCTGAGATCCTGAGTCACTTGGTGACTCATCAACCTTCGGGCAAATCTGACCGATATCCATTTCAGGTTTTCTACTTTCACTAGGCGATTGACTCATCGACTGTTCCCGCACACCCATCTTAGATGGATACAAAGTGGCCCCACTACTAGTGTGGCATCAATCATCTCCACATCTCTACTGGGGGCTAGTGCCACCTTTCCGCATTTAGTGCACACATACGAGTCCGAGTACTTGGTACCCAAACTCGGTATCAGACTTGGTGTAGACGTATCCATCATTGGATCAACTAACCATTCGGCACACGCAGCTTTTCCAACAGATTTTGACTTTCCATCCGGAGAATGTCCTATTTTCTTACCATTGCTCTTTGGACAATTCCTTTTAAAGTGGCCTTCCTTCAAACAAGCAAAACATTTGTTTTTCAATGGACACTCCATGTATGTATGAGTTGGTTTCCTGCATATGGAGCACCTCTGATGGAATCCCTTTTGCGGGCCAGCACAATCAAATGTTCCAAACATGTCTGCAGTTTCACAAACGCATCTTCCAATGATGTGATGCAGCCTTCTGAAGTTGTTGGTTCAGGTCTGGCTGGAGTGGACACCATCTCCCTCTGCTGCGGAGCTTTCACCTCAAAAACCTGGGGTCCCTCATTGTCAAGATCTGGCGGTCGCTTGGTCTCTCTCCTGTTAGATTTACCATACATCGCACAGTGCACATGCTGGTACCAGAGTACATCGTTGATGGTTTGTTGTATAGTTGCCGGTCTACCCAGGTATACATGCTGGCCTGCCTCTTTGTCCAATAAACCTAGACAAAGTCTATTTACCGCCTGCTGGTTACAGTAATGTTCGGGCAAATCTTGGAATGCCCGAACTGCCAGCAACTGTATTCTATCAGCCCAGTCACTGAGCTTCTCTCCAGGATTCTGCACTGCCGTCTCAAACTTCACCTGAACAGTCTCGGTCAACTCTGGACTAAATCGACTTTCTAATTTACTCAATAATTGATCAAAGGTCATGTCAGTTGTCGCTATCATGGCCTGAAAGTCAGCGGCTTTCCCACACAAACACCAGCGCAAACTATGAACACGAACAGCTTGTGTCCACTGACATGCGTCTGCATACTGGAGAAAGCGCTGTCTAAATGTCAGCCAGTTACCAGTACCATCGTATTGCAGACCCTTAGGTAAACTTTTAATTACGTCTACAAAGTTACTGGTGTGCGACCTTGATTGACTCCGGTAACTGGAGTACTTGGTACTCAAGTGGTACCGTGATGTTGTTATAGGTGACCTTGACCTACTTTGGCTAAACTCTGACCGTGACCCGGTTCGCCTGTGACGACTGACCTTAGGTCTCGTATTCAAGTACTTGGTAATCGAACGATACTTCGTTCTGGGTGACCTTGACCTACTTCTACCGGACCTTGACCTACTATGGCTAGACACCGACCTTGACCTGTGTCGCCTTTGATGACTGACCTTGGGTCCCGTCTTCAAGCACTTGGTACTTGAACGATACTTTGTTCTAGGTGACCTTGACCTACTTCTACTAGATGACCCATATGAATGCGACCTATGTCTGTGTCTAGTCCGCCGGTCATGTCGAGTGTATGCATGTCTGTCCGTTGTCGTTTGGTATGACCTTGACCTATCCCTACTGTCGTAAGTGCCACTGGAAATAGATCGGCTTCTATTTTTATTGTGCCGTGCACCTACATCAATGTCATGGAAATGTTTGTCCCGTTTCGCCTTTTGTGACATTGATCTACTTTCTGAATCTGGGGAGCGATACCCAGACCATGACCGTCTATTACGATGTACCGCATCCCTCCCGTACTTAGTACGCGAGTACCGTTCGTCCCTAGGTGACCCAAATGACCTTGACCTCTCCCGTTCGACATCATACTCTGTCGACCTAGAGGTACGCCTATTTCTCCCACGACCTTCGGCATTGTCGTACTTGGTACGAGAATGACGACCACTGACATCTCTATGCCATAACTTGGTTCTGGAAATATCACCCTTTAACCTTGGGTGCTTTGACTCTGGCTCACTGTCCGATTCCACACGTTGTTTATGTAACCCATTGTTGTTCAACAGCACATCACCCACTTGCTGCAGTTGTGTCTCCCTGTGTTGTCTCTCCCGAGTATCACCCTCAAGTTTAACTTTGGGTCCGACACCACCATACTTGGCATCTGTGAGACCACCCTTGTACCTAGGCTCAGTTCTTAATAAGTGAGAAACAATTTGCAGTGTTTGCTCGACTTCCGCCCCTTAATATTGTCGTAACTGCCCATAGATGCACATTCCTCCTCCTCCCATTCTATAAACCGCCTCTCCACTGGCAATGTGTCATCAAATTCCTCAGTCATATCCACTGCCTGGCCATGTTTACAACTTGGTTGTAGAGTTTGGGTTGAGGTTGTTTGGGTGTCAAATGTACGGTGCTGTGGCTATTTTGTACAAAGGGGAACTTATAAATTTAAATTATATTTTTTTTTTATAAACAAAAATTATCAGTCAAAATTTACAACTTTTTCCAGTATATTTACCGCTAAATTACACTTGCACAACAACTACAACTTAGTATGCACAATTTTAATTGATTCTTGGAATCAACAATGGAAACTTGAAGCAAATTTTCAGAATGGACCCGCCTTCCTGTCACTTGAACCGTCTTTCAAAAAATTATTTCCTTTTTTATTTTACCTAAAAACAAACAAATTACTTTGGGGAAATTATTTATTAATTACAATTGATGATTATATTATTATAACCTTCTAAAATTAGATGGAAACCCGAATTTTCTTCTTGGTATTTGTTTTCCCGCGAAAATTGAGCCGCTTATATCACGAAATAAAATAAAAAACAAAAGAAAACATGAACTAAATCACACTTTATTGAAAATACAATCCAATTCAAGCACATATGGGGGGACTATATCTGAATATAACGCTGTGTTTACTCTCTTGGAGAGATAAACGTGGATTCCAATGTGGAAATGGACAATTTCCCACGCCGGCTGATCTGGTCTGGATTTCAACTCCAGATAAGCAAATTGCAAAATTGTTTTGCAAGTTCTCCCACGACGTGAAAATTATTCTGACATCCTCGTCGCCATTGTAATATCAAGCCTCTTGGAGGTCTGACATTATTAAAACAATCCCTTACACTACCGGATTACACCTCTATATCTAGTTATCTTGCACTTCATTAGAGTTCGTTCTGTTCTCGTCACTATCAGAATCCGAAGTGTCCTTAGTTCTTTTCTATGTGTTCACCGGTCGTACAATAGTCCTCGGTCGTTTCCGTAGGCTGCATTCGTTAATACATGTAACCGCCTCGGGTCAGAAACCACCAATGTTCCAGGTATCAGCGCACTAATTTCTGGTGAACATTACATAACATTGCACAATAAGTCAGTTATATGCTGTAGACTACCATATGGCGGGGCGGGTGTACACACGGGCTGTCGCACTGTTGACTGTTCGTTGGTATGCGGACTGTTTGTAGCCCCACTTTGCGGGATATGTTGGTTATGGTTGTAGGCTGTATACTGAGGCACAGACGACATTGTTACATTGGTTTGATATGCCATATTGTCAGGTGGTTGTTGTACACAATGTCCATACAGAACATCACCGGCCTGTCCGATAAGCGTCGATACCGGCGGAACTTGCGCCATTTTTGCTGGTTCTAAAGTGGGTGAGGGATGGATAAACAAATGTTGACGTACCATGTTCTTGATTCGACCGTTTATTCCTCCTAGATTTCACCATACCACTAAAAGAATGTCCGGCTCACAATGTCACCAATAAACCCACAAAATGTCCACTTATATACTACAGAACTTTTTAAAATATTCATTTCCCATTCTCACTAGCATTTTTTTATTGCCGCCATTTCCCGCGCATGCGTATTACACAAGTCCGTTTTTAAACCGATTACTTTTGGCTTTATACATGTACATGCACATTTAAGGCCGGGCCAACGGGTTCGATCCCGTATTCAACCTGCTGCATTGGGGTGGGGGTATCGAATAACCTGCTGCCAGGTCCATACCACACGAAAGCTACTTGGCCCATTCCCCTAAAAGTAGTAGGTTTACGAATAATCATATAAGGAGTATAACAAGATTCAACTCTCACATACAAGAAAGCCAAAGACGTATCTGAGGGCCAAACCAGGTCTCTGATCGGGCTTCCGGTAAGAAAATAACCCATCGCATGCACAAATTAGTTTTTAATTGAGTTAGTCCAGCATTGATCACACTGTGCTTCCACCGTACACATACGGATTCCTTCGCTTCTGGTATTGTAGATTTCACGTCATGCTAAATAGTTCTGACAGGCAGGTTGGACAGGTGAAGACATAACACCGTGGGGCAGGATGTTAATTTCGCGTTATTTTACGTCAATTTCCTTGAAACATCTCACCTGCGCTGTGAGTCAATTATAATGACACTGTGCATCCGAGAGCATACGCATGAAGAAGCATGGCGGCTACTACTACACTTCGGCCTGCGTTAATCTTGACAATACTTATTATTTTCTTTATTTCAAAATACTTGAATATTGTGCTTGATGTCAAGCAACTTGATTTGCTGAGCATGAGCTGTGTTACAGCTCAGACAATCAAACTGCTCGATTTCGAGTTGCAATAATTGCTAATAGATGTTCAGAAACGTTGATAATCTTGGCAAGATTAACGCAGGCGGCTGTGTAAAGTGGTATGGCAGGGCTAAACTAACATTTTATTTTGTTCTATTCTCTGAGATGTATGTGTCGCAGTTAACCCTTTAAACACTACACTATAGTAGTATTGACAGTGTAGACTCAGATGAGCCGGCTATTCACGAGCTGTGTCATCAGGATCTGCACTTTTTGAAAGTCATTTTCATATTTTTGAGAAAAAAAACACCCCCCTTTCATACATGGACTAGTCCGAAAATCCGTTTGTGATAATTGGATTGGTTACAAATTAACATATCAAAATCCATTCCATTTACTTAGGGGTTACGCGTGTTTCATATTCACTGATTCTTCTATACCTCCCAGGCCTCAACAAGTTCTTAATTGTTCACTAGTCCAGATTGGATTTCAACTCAATATTTAGGCAACATTTTCTCTTCAAATTACCATCATCAAATTCCAAAAAAGTCACCCTCCCCCAAACACATATTTTATTATTATTCCATCAAATATTGATTTTATTGTGAAAAATCAATGTTCCTATATGGGAATTTAACATGGGGGCTAAAAATAGATTTTTAAAAAAATATGTTTGTAATTTGCGGACCGATTTTAAAAATCTAACTTTTGTTTTCTTAGTTACATCATTCCCAAGCTATCGAGCCAGGTTTCGGAGTCAATTTCCAACATGTTTCGTTTGTCTACACTGCCTGTCACATCCCACCTCCTTTTTAGCCCCATGGAAAATATTTTTTTCGCTATAAAATCAATTAAATATTTGATGGAATTTCATGAAACAAACACAATTGGGGGATGTTGATTTTTTTGTTACTGATGAAAAAGTACCATGTAAAATTCCCATAGGAAAATAGTTTCTTCGCTATAAAATCAATATTTGATGGAATTTCATCAAACAAACAAAATTGGGGTATGTTGAGTTTTTTGTTACTGTTGAAAAAGTACTTGTATTTAAATATGTTTAAGATTTAATGTTTAAATTTAAGCCAAAAGTTCGTCGGCAGCAAAACGTGGAACAGACAGTAGTCAATTTGGAGGTACTAAATTAAACCAAATAAAATCCAAGATTCGGCACATGAGATTCAGAAAAAAACATACATGTGTATTAAAGGGGGTGTTTGACAGTTCAAGTCTGACAGTTCAAGTCTCAAGTGTACGGAGCCCCGCAGGGGGCAAAGAATACTTTTTTATTAATTCGTTCCCACGAAATAACAATTCGTTCCCTCAATTTAACAATTATTTCCTTCAATTTAACAATTCGTTCCCACGAATTAACCATTCGTTCCCTCGAATTAACGATTCGTTCCCAAGAATTGTTTTGGCGCCCAGCTCCGCGCGCAACACCATTCGAGGGAACGAATTGTTAATTCTAGGGAACGAATGGTTAATTCGAGGGAACAAATTGTTATTTCGTGGCAACGAATTGTTCATTCGTGGGTACGAATTGTTATTTCGTGGCAACGAATTGTTAATTCGAGGGAACGAATTGTTATATCGTGGGAACGAATTGTTACTTCGATCGAGGGAACGAATTGTTAAATTGAGGGAACGAATTTCGTGGGAACGAATTAATAAAAAATAAATCCATCCTCTGCGGGGCTCCGTACAAGTGAGTGTAGGAATATACAAAGTGACAACTTACATGTATATCAAATACACAATTAGTATTACAATCTATCGTTGAAATAGAAGAACACAGCTATCAAACTGTGTTTTATTGTAACTTTCGAAAATGAATTCATACGAGAATTCATGTCTTGAATACGCGGTCATGTGATCACCGCGCGCACACCCGATCACGTAATACAACAACACGAACAAGATGACGTCAGAAAGTGTACTGCGGTATGGTATTGCAGTGTTTTATTATATCCCTCTTAATTAAGTGGTGATAAAGGCATAGCCATGGAATTCCTAATTTATATATTACTGTATTAGTATATTGCATGCAAATTATTCACTGGACTAACAATTACGGTATTGTATTGCAATGAAAACTGCGATACGTGATTGATACCGTCACGCTTAGTTTAAACATATTTTATTTGCATATTGTTTACAAGTTCATTGTCAATGTCAATGTTACTATATACAGTACTATACAAATGGGATTAGATTGAAAGCAAGCTTATTTAAATTCTCTCCCTTACATGTGACTAGATATCATAGGATGCCGAAACCAAGACATTCCTGCCATCAGTTTTAAAACAGTTTATATTATGTGATAATCGATATTTTCTGGATTATAAGTTGTTCTGGTTTCAGCATCCTCTGATACACGGCAATTACATTAAAGCAATTAAATTTAAAATTTCCGAAAAATATAGTATTGATACAAATGTACAGGCAATACGTTCTATATAATCAATTACGTGATACATGAAATGGAGAAAAAAAATAAGGAAAGAAGCAAGCCACAATAGGAGTTGGAGTCTTGTTCCCACACCAAGCCATGCTCAGTTATCGCCACCCCAAGTCAGTTAGTGATAAGTATGTGCACACGCAGGCATCATTATATGGTGCATTAAAAACGACCGGTGTTTTGTATGAATAGTCTAACTGATGCGAAAATGGCTTCATTTGAGTTATTGTCAAGTTGTCTGTTGCCATAGAGTATAGTAGAGTATAGTGTGGAGGGTGGGTTGGCAACAAGTGTGTATGTCGTCTATTAGTTGAGCTCTATGTGCTCCATATTGAGTGCAGTGGGAAAAAAATGGGTGGCATCTTCAACTTGTCCACAGTTACAGTTGGGCGAGTCAATAATGTTCTTACGATATAAATCATGATTGAGAGAACTGCATTTCGTTCTAAGACGTGTGTGTAATACCTGGACATACCTAGTACCACTGTAGTAGTAGGTTGGGACCTCTCCGGTATTTGTTTTTATTTTGGTTTTAAAACAATTAAGTGATGGGGCGTTCCGTGTGTCATCTGGAAGAGAGTTCCACTCCCGGATTGTGGATGGTAGAAACGAGTTATAATAAAGGGTGGTTCTGGATCTTAAAATCTGTATATTCTCAGGGTTTCGTAAATTGTAACGGGACGTATCTATTTCCGGTGGAAGCACATCGACCAAGTAACTGGGTGAGATGGCATTTTTCATTTTGTAAAATAGGGACAATTTATGGGAGTGACGTCTATTTCCTAATGTTTCCCAGCAGGTTTCTATATATAAGGACTCGATTGAAACAAGCCGAGTGGCACCTGTAGCGATACGTGCTGCTTCAATCTGATTTTTTTTCGAGGGCATCCTTCTCATACTGTGTACAATTATCCCAGACGACATCCGCATATTCTAATACCGGTATAATAAAAGTAAGATAACTTATTTCAAGGCATTTTCTATCTAGAATGTATTTTAATTTTCTCATAACATTGATCCTACGCCATACCTTTCCGGTTATGTAGTCTATGTGTTGGTGCCATGTTCCCTCGTTATTAAAATACAAACCTAGATGCTTGTGACTATCAACTTCTGAGACATTAACATTATTCATGAGGATGGGGGGATGTACTTCTCTATTACGTTTACGTGTTATAGGTAGTGATTCAGTTTTCCTTGGATTAAATGATACAAGGCGGGTATTAGACCAGTTAGTAATTATATCGAGATCGTTGTTTATAGACCTGGATGCTGTGGCTGGCGAATCAACAATAAGATATAAACTGGTGTCGTCTGCGAAAAGTCGAATATTAGAATTTATGTCCGCAACAATATCGTTTATATATAATAGAAATAACAAAGGGCCGATAATAGATCCTTGCGGGACGCCAGCCTTAATTTGGTTCCAGTTCGAATAAACACCTGGTAATACAACCATTTGCTTGCGGTTATTAAGATAACTTTTAAACCAGTCGTGAATATTATTAGTAACACCTGCGGCTCTCAGCTTCAAAAGAAGACCTGTATGCCAAACTCGATCAAATGCTTTGCTTATGTCGCAGAATACCACCCTCACCTCTTTTCCATCGTGTAATGCACGACAGAATGTATTGTAAAGGAATGTCAGTTGGTTTACAGTTGAGTCGCCAGGTACAAACCCGGACTGTAATGGTGTTAATATATTATTATCATTAAAATGAGTGTACAAATACTTGAAAACAGCCCTTTCAAGAACTTTACTAACAGTGTTAAGAAGGGAGATGGGACGATAATTCGAAGTGAGAGAAGGATCTCCAGCTTTAAATATCGGGCACACATTGGCCTCTTTCTATACGTCTGGAAATAGTCCACATTCAATTGATTTGTTAAAGAGGTATTTTAGGGGAGTTGCTAATTCGTACTTTGTTTCTTTAAGTATACGATTATTCAAGCCATCTGGTCCGGAGGCTTTAGCTATGGGCAAATAGAAAGGATTGTTTGTATTTCTGTTTCGTTAAGGGTGATAGTTTCAAGTCTATTGGTTATTGCATAAGGCGTTACTATGGGTGAAGGAACAGGAGGTTCTTTTAAAAGAGTTTGATCACGGAAAAAGTTATTTCAAATGTTAGCTTTCCCCGTGTTATCGTCGATTATTGATCCATTATGTTGAAGTGGTGGGATTGTTTTATTTTCATTCTCGCATATAAAATGTTTCAAAGTAGACCACCAATCTTTTGAACGGAGTTGACCTGATTTTAATTTGTTACTTATCCCAGTGTGGTAATCTTTCTTTGATTCCCGAATTGCTGAAATAACGTCATTCCTGAAACTTCGAAATTTTAACCAATGTGAATGGTTATTAGATTGTTTTGCTTTATGATATAATCGTTCCCGCTTCCTGATCATTCTCTTAATAGTAGTGGTTATCCATGGTAAATCAGATTGTTGAACAAGTATTTCTTTCTTGGGCAAGAGACATGACTTTATTAATTACATTATGGGCGTATTCGTTTATATTTTCAGATTTTAAGTTGTCCCAGTTTGTGGTTGATATTTCTCTGCGTAACATGTCGTAGTCTCCAAGCTCATATTGCCATATTTTGCGCTTAAACGGTTTAAATTTATGCTTCGAATATTTTAGAAAGCCATATATATAGGATAATGAAAACGTGTCTATTGTGGCAAAAATGGATCTCCTACTCCGCTGCTAACGATGTTGTCTCTATTTGATACAAACAATAAGTCGATGATTGATTCAGAATGCTCGGTGAAGTGAGTTGGAGAGGAAATACACTGGGACAGTGAAAACTGAGTACAAATTGAAGTCACCTTTCTATTGGATTGTGAGTTCAAAGTATTATAGTTAAAATCGCCAACAATTACAATATCTCTATGGCCAGTATCTATCGCCATATGAATTGAGTCTTCGATACTATTACCATATACAGCATTAACATTCGGGTGCCTGTAAAAGACACTAAATAAGAAAGATTTCTTATCTGACACAACATCAATCCAAATTGATGCAATGTTAGGGAGCTCGCGGTCTCGCCTACGCTTATGGAATAGTGTGTCTTTAACATATATAATTACACCTCCGTGCCTATCACATTGCCTATTTTTCCTTTCTGGAGATTTAAAATTGTAAAACAGCATATCTTCTGTTTTATTTTCGTCGCCAAGCCATGTCTCTGTAAAAGCTATTAGGTCAAAGTCTTTGAGCTCAGTGCGTAATATGTCAAGTTTTGAGTACATGCTTTGAACGTTACAATGTACGAATGACAAGTGGTGAGATAGATCATCTGATAAAATTATTTCGGACGCTGATTCTTGGGTGAATGACTTAGACGGAATGTAACTAAATGACAAATCCAGCAAATCGTCGCTATCTATGGGACCGAGGTTCGGATGGACGTCTCCCGAGAGAATAATAAGTAACCATGTTGTCCATATTATGCTAAAAATCGTTAAGCACAATATGTTAGAGAACTGTCTGCTACATTCCATTGTTAATGTGGATGGTGTACCGTCACGTGAGTTGTGATGTCACGTTATCGCGCCAAGTCTTAGGAACCCCCATTGTTTCTATGCCACTGTTTGCTTTATGCATGTATTGTATATAATGTTGGTATGCTAAGCAAAAATGTTTTCAATTTGTGTTCCTATTAGATAAAAGACATACAACTTTGTTAAATTGGCCCTTTAACATAACAATATCTCTTGATTATCTGCGCGGACATGATAGGAATTAGTAAATTTCCCCCTCCCCCGCCCTCTCCCCCGTCGCCTCCCCTTCATTGTATTGCCCCAAACTGCAGCTTCAGTGGGAGATTGCGTATTATTTTGAACGAACTTTGATTTTTTTGTCAATGAAGTAAAATAATAAATACCGTAAAAATCTTCTACATTAACCCTTTGAACCCAACAGCCCGCTATAGCCGTCTCATCAGGATCTGCACTTTTTGCAAGTAATTTTCATATGTTTGAGAACAAAACACCCCCTTTTCATAAATGGACTAGTCTGCAAATCGGTGTGTGACAATTGGATTGGTTACAAAATTAACATATCAAATTCAATTCCAGTTACTTAGGGGTGAAGGTATTAAGTACAGAGCAGAGAATTTTACGAATCGTATGTCTGATTTTGTCATGACTTGATTGGTTTGTTTAACTTCGAGTGGCGGAAACCACACGCAACACAATGCAATTAGTACGGATCATTTAGACTTACTTTCAAACAGGATATACGTTACGGAGACAAACCTAGTAAAAAAAACATTTTATGACTGCAATTTAAAATAATTTACAATGGAAATTATTCGAAAGTGTGTCAAAGCATGTTTTAATTGAGAATGAAGACAATATACAGATAACAGTAAACAACAATTTGTGTTTCATGCAACAAAATGGATGAGCTGAAGTTAGCATTCGTGATTATATTCTGCGATTTAATCGCCCAGGCGCTTGCAATAAGCTCCAATCAGAAGATAAGACAGCTGGACTATCGTTTGTCCGATCTAGAGAGGAAGACGACAGTTCTCACGGTGGATACGAAGCTAAACCTTGACGATGTGCTTCAAGCGATCAAGGAATTAAATGAAACGCATGTCGAAAATCAGTGTCGTGCTACGAGGCTAGGTGATGGTGACGCTCAGTCGGAGACGGGCGATGGCGTTGGGATAGACACTAATGACGGTGTAAAGGATGATCACGTTGGAAGAGACACATACGTACATGGAGCTATTTCTAACATTAAAAGTGGCTTTAAGGATGAGAAACTGGCTCGAAAACATGCGATAGCGACTGTTCAAGCTGACCTGCTGAATGTGAATGAAGCCATTGCTGCTGATAGAGACAATACAGCAACGATGGCGGAACACCTTACCGCTCTACTGAGGTCATTGCAAGACACGTCGGAATCCATTTCACTTATGAATAACAGTTTCGACATGTCAATCACAGCAATCCAACACTACTTCACAGATCAAATCCAAAGAGTCAAAGAAAATGATGATGATAAAATTGCAACGACTCGAAACGAATTTGAAACTGCTCTGTCGGACATAAGGAAAGCATTGGGAGAGAGCGTACACGAACTGAAGAAGTCCACGGAAAAATACGAAGAAAAATTAGGGAGAATGGCTGGAATTCTAGAGGGACTAAAGCGTAGATCCGACATAACTGCATGTGTGGCTCGTTTAACGAACAATTCGTACCTACCATATGTGCATGAATGGAGCGGCCATTGGTATTTTGTAGGAACAAAAGCAGACACATTTAAGAATGCCGTCGAGTCGTGCAAACTGTGTAATGCACACCTCATCGATATAACTTCTGATGAGGAAAACACGTTTGTTGCCTCGATAGTGGAAAATAAACCATTCTACATCGATCTGAATGACATAGCCCAAGAAGGTGTTTGGAGATGGAGTAACAACAACAACAGATCGGGATATTTCAGCTGGAGGGGTGGCGAGCCAAACAACAACAAAAACAGGGAAGACTGCGTTACAACACACGTAACACAATGGAACGATGTGCCGTGCGAATTCACATATGGATACATTTGCAAATTTTAGAGAAATGAAAAAAGATGTTAATTATTGGTAGGCTCGAATCAGTGGGTGCTTCCTTCCAGGATCGTAGAGAAGGTTAGGCCATCTGTTAAGCGTCTATCCAGATGTTCGAAACCTACCTACGTATCCTGAAAAAAAAATCAAAGGTAAATGTATGTTAAAAACTTCCTCAACGATGAAGCTTTTAACATGAATGTAAATTGCCGCCAGCAAAGCATAGAAAAAAAATAAAACGAAAATACACCGATTAAACTTATTAAGTGTAAGTTCATGAACAGATGAACCTTGGACAATTCCGCAATCAGTTGTACTTTTACGTCACCATTAAATAGTTTTAAATAGCATGCACAGTGTGTGTGTTTTTTTCCGCACGTGTACGCTTAACAGAGAAACAACGTGACATGGCCTTAGAGCCGCATCACCAGGTTACTTCATATACGTATGACATAGCGTTTCTGGCGAGATATATAACCTTGATTCTGACATGACATTAAGCCCTCTTGTAGCTCCATGTAAAGTCAATGGAAATCTAATAATAAAAACCCCTAATCATCCAGAAAGGAATACTTAGGCCATTTTTTTTTTTTATTACTTGGATTACGGATTTGTTTTGGCTAAGTGGCCTCTGGGTGGTCGAAAAAAAATTTCTCCATTTCTCTTTTTTTTTATTAATACTGCTAAAATGGTCACCGAGTGGTAAAAAAAAGGGGGAAAAAGCATCTTTGTGTTGCTAAAATGTTTGTTTGATGAAAAAAACACAGAAAAGCATATGCTATGAAGTATAAACTATTGCAATAATAAGTGTATCATTTTAAGTACATCATTATTCAAATGTGAACATGTGACAGTGACTGCAGAAATGGGGCATATGGCCTATGCGACAAGTGTAGACCCAGTTCAGCCTGCACATCTGCACAGTCGGATCAGAGTCTGCAATGTTTGCTACTCAGTCGGGGAGACGAGCAGGGCATGCATTTTATTCATGTATCATTTTAAAATACATGATATATCCCCACTCCCCCACACGAGGATTGTAAACAAAAGTTAGTTTTGTTACTGAATTTTATGAACGAAAATTTGCATTGGGCGGTCCAAAAAGAGAAAATTCAAAAACCATGTAAATGTTATATATAGCTGATTGATATTATATAGGGTTAACTGTATTGTAATTATGAAATTTGCAGCGTATATCAGAAAATGATAGGTCGGAAAATCTGTTTCTGGCGACACGCTAGCTAGCGGAGCCATTAAACATGTTTTCCTGCCTATCATTTTCAAAATTACAATGCGGTTAACCTATTTCTGATGTACTCCATTACTGTTTTGCAAACTTTATCGAGTCAAGTTGGAAAATCGTACCGGATTGCAAGTTGGTTGAGCCGGTCATACCGGACGGATCACACAAATAATATTTTCTTCGAAGAAAATAGTTCCAACACAATTACAACATATTAGCGATTTTTGCATTAATGTATATACGTTTATAATGCTGATTTCATTATTTTTCGATAATAAAAGCAATAAATTCGTCGTTAGAATTATAATTGACTTATTTACTACTTTGCGCTTTTAATGTCACTCCAGTGCGATCTCTTAGCAACAATATTTCAATAGCGGCCACCTGTCAAACTTCCCTGATGTTGATAAATATTGTGATAACTCGTCTAATTATTTGTGATATACTACCATTTGAGATGCAAGATTACACAAGATACATACTTTCTGTTTGTGTGAACGATCTATTACTGCCAAAACATATGAAACGTGATCAACGGAGAGATATTTTGTATCGCCGTACGACTTTCGGACCAGGTCACCAGGACGTTTCAAACCAGGACGTTTCATATGCAAGCCAGCTGTGTCATTTTTTGACAATAATACCAGAATACCACTTAGGACATTTTATGTGAGTTACCCCATGTTTTTGTCGGTCATTATGTGACAGAGTAAATTGACCGACCTCAAATTTAGTATTGGCGTAGTAATACATATTGAAATAATTTGCGACCGTTCATCAACAATGATATACCTGTAATGTATGACCATCAGCCAATCAGATTGCGTGATATTTATTGTGTGCATTAGAACTTTTCGGTCGTCTTTCCCCGATTATGTCTAGCGAGAGAAAGTCGGACTTTATAAGAAATTCTTTTTTTATTTTTGAAAAAACGCAAAAATTGGGTCGCCGGATCCGTAATCCAAGATATATATCGTCGCCTTAGTATTGATATTGTATCAGAGAATAAAACGTATACGTGTATTATATACGTACATTCGTTTGCCATTGAAACACAATGGAAAGTAAATTGTCAATATTTTACCATATTGATCAGTGCCAGAATGACTTGTAGTTATAAACTAGTTGTAAAATAGTTCCTTCTAAATCATCAGTAATTTGCTTACTTCATCATCATTTTATGTTTTAGGCGCATCTTAGTTGTGAGTGATCTACACATGTCACATAGTGTACCGGCGGGCCGGACTCAGACCTATACAACATGTCACATAGTGTACCGGCGGACCATACTCCTCCCGTGTCGCCGAAATATACAACATGTCACATAGTGTACCGGCGGACCATACTCCTCCCGTGTCGCCGAAATATACAACATGTCACATAGTGTACTGGCGGGCCGTAATCAGACCTATACAACATGTCACATAGTGTACCGGCGGACCATACTCCTCCCGTGTCGCCGAAATATACAACATGTCACATAGTGTACCGGCGGGCCATACTCCTCCCGTGTCGCCGAAATATACAACATATCACATAATGTACTGGCGGGCCGTAATCAGACCTATACAACATGTCACATAGTGTACCGGCGGACCATCCTCCTCCCGTGTCGCCGACATATAAAACATGTCACATAGTGTACCGCCGGGCCATACTCCTCCGGTGTTCGCCGAAATATACAACATGTCACATAGTGTACCGGCGGGCCATACTCTTCCCGTGTCGCCGACATATACAACATGTCACACAGTATACCGGCGGGCCGCCGGGCCATACTCCTCTCGTGTCTCCGACATATAAAACATGTCACATAGTGTACCGGCGGACAATTATCCTCCCGTGTCGCCGACATATAAAACATGTCACATAGTGTACCGCCGGGCCATACTCCTCCCGTGTCTCCGACATATAAAATATGTCACATAGTGTACCGACGGGCCATATTCCTCCCGTGTCCGCGACATATACAACATGTCACATAGTGTACCGACGGACCATACCCCTCCCGTGCCTCCGACATATACGACATGTCACATAGTGTACCACCGGGCCATACTCCCCCCGTGTCGCCGACATATACAACATGTCACATAGTGTACCGCCGGGCCATACTCCTCCCGTGTCTCCGACATATAAAACATGTCACATAGTGTACCGGCGGGCCGTACTCCGACCTATACAACATGTCACATAGTGTACAGGCGGGTCATACTCATCCCGTGTCGCCGACATATACAACATGTCACATAGTGTACAGGCGGGCCATACTCCTCCCGTGTCGCCGACATATACAACATGGTACATAGTGTACCGGCGGACCATACTCTATGTCACATAGTGTACCGGCGGGCCATACTCCTCCCGTGTCGCTGACATATACAACATGTCACATAGTGTACCGCCGGGCCATACTCCTCCCGTGTCGCCGAAATATACAACATGTCACATAGTGTACCGGCCTGTCACATAGTGTACCGGCGGGCCGTACTCAGAACTATACAACATGTCACATAGTGTACCGGCGGGCCATACTCCTCCCGTGTCGCCGACATATACAACATGTCACATAGTGTACCGGCCTGTCACATAGTGTACCGGCGGGCCGTACTCAGAACTATACAACATGTCACATAGTGTACCGGCGGGCCATACTCCTCCCGTGTCGCCGACATATACAACATGTCACATAGTGTACCGGCGGGTCATACTCATCCCGTGTCGCCGACATATACAACATGTCACATAGTGTACCGGCGGACCATACTCTATGTCACATAGTGTACCGGCGGGAGCCATGTCTCCCTCCCGTGTCGCTGACATATACAACATGTCACATAGTGTACCGCCCGGGTCATACTCTATGTCACATATTGTCCGGCGCATACGTCTCATTGTGTACGCTGACATATACAACATGTCACATAGTGTACCTCCCGCTGGGCATACGGTCCTCCCGTGTCGCGACATATACCATGTCACATAGTGTACCGGCCTCCTGTCATCATAGTGTACCGGCGGGCCTCCTCCCTCAGAACTATACAACATGTCACATAGTGTACCGGCTGCCATATCTCCCGTAGCATACACCGACATATACAATAGTCATGCATAGTGTACCGGCGGGCATACTCCTCCCGTGTCGCCGACTATACAACATGGTACATAGTGTACCGGCGGGACCATACTCTATGTCATCATAGTGTACCGGCGGGCCATACTCTCCCGTGTCGCTGACATATACAACATGTCACAGTATACCGCCGATACTCTCCCGTGCCGCCATACTAAAACCTCGTGTCGCCGACATATACAACATGTCACATAGTGTACCGGCCTGTCACATAGTGTACCGGCGGGCCGTACTCAGAACTATACAACATGTCACATAGTTTACCGGCGAGCCATACTCCTTCCGTGTCGCCGACATATACAACATGTCACATAGTGTACCGGCGGATCATACTCATCACGTGTCCGCCTCCGACTACTATACAACATGTCACATAGTGTACCGGCGGGCCATACTCCTCCCGTGTCGCCGACATATACAACATGTCACATAGTGTACCGGCGGGCCATACTCTTCCCGTGTCGCAGACATATACAACATGTCACACAGTATACCGGGGGGCCGCCGGGCCATACTCCTCCCGTGTCTCCGACATATAACAAAACATGTTACATAGTGTACCGGCGGACCATTATCTCCCATGTCCGGCGACGATATACAGAACATGTCACATAGTGTACGCGGGCCATACTCCTCGTGTCGCCGACAATATACAACATGTCACATAGTATGTACGGTCTGGGTCATACTCCACCTCCCGTGTCGCCGACATATAGAACATGTCACATAGTGTACCGCGGGCCATACTCCTCCCGTGTCGCCGACATATAACAACATGTACATCATGATGTACCGGCGGACCATACTGCTATGTCACATAGTGTACCGGCGGGCCATACTCCTCCCGTGTCGCTGACATATAACATCATGTACATAGTGTACCGCTGGGCCATACTCCTCCCGTGTCGCGACATATACAACATGTCACTAGTGTACCGGCGGGTCATACTCCATCCCGTGTCGCCGACATATAAAACATGTTCAACATGTCGGCCATAGATGTACGGCCGGACCATACTCTATGTCACATAGTGTACCGGCGGGCATGCTCCTCCCGTGTCGTCGACATACTACATGTCACATAGTGTACCGCCGGGCCATACTCTATGTCACATATTGTACCGGCGGGCCATACTCCTCCCGTGTCGCTGACATATACAACATGTCACATAGTGTACCGCTGGGCCATACTCCTCCCGTGTCGCCGACATATACAACATGTCACATAGTGTACCGGCCTGTCACATAGTGTACCGGCGGGCCGTACTCAGAACTATACAACATGTCACATAGTGTACCGGCGGGCCATACTCCTCCCGTGTCGCCGACATATACAATATGTCACATAGTGTACCGGCGGGCCATACTCCTCCCGTGTCGCCGACATATACAACATGGTACATAGTGTACCGGCGGACCATACTCTATGTCACATAGTGTACCGGCGGGCCATACTCCTCCCGTGTCGCTGACATATACAACATGTCACATAGGTGTGCACCGCGGGCCATACTCCTCCGTGTCGCCGACAATATACACATGCTCACATTGTGTACCGGCCTGTCACATTAGTGTACGCGGGCCGTACTCAGAACTATACAACATGTCACATAGTGTACCGGCGGGCCATACTCCTCCCGTGTCGCCGACATATACAATATGTCACATAGTGTACCGGCGGGCCATACTCCTCCCGTGTCGCCGACATATACAACATGGTACATAGTGTACCGGCGGACCATACTCTATGTCACATAGTGTACCGGCGGGCCATACTCCTCCCGTGTCGCTGACATATACAACATGTCACATAGTGTACCGCCGGGCCATACTCCTCCCGTGTCGCCGACATATACAACATGTCACATAGTGTACCGGCCTGTCACATAGTGTACCGGCGGGCCGTACTCAGAACTATACAACATGTCACATAGTTTACCGGCGAGCCATACTCCTTCCGTGTCGCCGACATATACAACATGTCACATAGTGTACCGGCGGATCATACTCATCCCGTGTCGCCGACATATACAACATGTCACATAGTGTACCGGCGGGCCATACTCCTCCCGTGTCGCCGACATATACAACATGTCACATAGTGTACCGGCGGGCCATACTCTTCCCGTGTCGCCGACATATACAACATGTCACACAGTATACCGGCGGGCCGCCGGGCCATACTCCTCCCGTGTCTCCGACATATAAAACATGTACATAGTGTACCGGCGGACCATTATCCTCCCGTGTCGCCGAAATATACAAAATGTCACAATGTACGGGGGCCATACTCCTCCCGTGTCGCCGACATGTAACATGTCACATAGTGTCCGGCGGGCCCATACCTCTATGTCACATAGTGTACCGGGCGGGGCCAACTCCCTTCCCGTGTCGGGGCTGAGAATATACAACATGGTCACTAGTGTACCGAGGGCCTACTCCTTCCCGTGTCGCCGACATATACAACATGTCACTTAGTGTACCGGCCCTGTCACATAGTGTACCGGCGGGCCTACCCAGGAATATACAACATGGGTCACATAGTACCGGCCGGGCCATACTCTCCGTGTCGCCGACATTATACAAAAACATGTCACACAGTATACCGGCGGGCCGCCGGGCCATCCCACCCGTGTCCTCCGGGACCAATACATCCATAGGTACCGCCGGGCCATACTCCTCCCGTCTCCGACATATATGTCACATAGTGTTACCGGCGGGCCATATTCCTCCCGTGTCCGCGACATATACAACATGTCACATAGTGTACCGGCGGACCATACCACTCCCGTGTCTCCGACATATACGACATGTCACATAGTGTACCACCGGGCCATACTCCCCCCGTGTCGCCGACATATACAACATGTCACATAGTGTACCGCCGGGCCATACTCCTCCCGTGTCTCCGACATATAAAACATGTCACATAGTGTACCGGCGGGCCGTACTCAGACCTATACAACATGTCACGTTGTGTACCGGCGGGCCATACTCCTCCCGTGTCGCCGACATATACAACATGTCACATAGTGTACCGGCGGGTCATACTCATCCCGTGTCGCCGACATATACAACATGTCACATAGTGTACCGGCGGACCATACTCTATGTCACATAGTGTACCGGCGGGCCATGCTCCTCCCGTGTCGCTGACATATACAACATGTCACATAGTGTACCGCTGGGCCATACTCTATGTCAATTATTGTACCGGCGGGCCATACTCCTCCCGTGTCGCTGACATATACAACATGTCACATAGTGTACCGCTGGGCCATACTCCTCCCGTGTCGCCGACATATACAACATGTCACACAGTATACCGGCGGGCCGCCGGGCCATACTCCTCCCGTGTCTCCGACATATAAAACATGTCACATAGTGTACAGGCGGGTCATACTCATCCCGAGTCGCCGACATATACAACATGTCACATAGTGTACCGGCGGGCCATGAATATATATGTCGCCTGTGGTTCAATTTGAGATCATCCCACATTTGAAAAATAGTGTATTTTTCTATAACAATAATGTTATGTTGTTACTGCAAAATTATGAATTTAATTGTTTAATATCTATACATACTGATTTATGGTGGCCATCTTGGACGTTCATTGCGTTATTCTCTCCAGAATTGAGGTTATATATAACATATATAATACTACATACACCGTAGATGCTCATTCCAAAATGTGTTTTTATTCTGTTGAACCACAGTCCCACCACAAACACATGATGAAGTACACGATAAGCTGGCCTTAGTGCACTTACATCTTTAATTACATGCCTTCTTACAAGAAGAACATATCAGTTCATAACATGATGCAGTTGCATAAGTAACTGTCGTCCATATTAGCTTCCAGCCAGCTGTGCTCATCTATCCGTCTGAATTGGCGGGATCTGGAGGTTCTGGATTGGCCACCAGCGCTTGTCCCCAGCAGTGCCTGGTAGAGTTCCCATCGTGTATATTGCACAAGAAATTCCGGAGTTGGCGGTATGTGTTTTCAATAGACATCGAACCCTTTGAAAAGGGTTTATTACCAAATTCATAAGTGTCTATGTCATGTCTGGAAGAACTATCCATGTATCCCATGTTGACTTCTGTCATCTTCCATCAAAACAGACACTGTACGACACCGTGCTAATGCATGGAACAATCTTTCTGGCCCTATTGCATGATATCGTGGATGGGGAGATAACAAAACATATCTTTCCAGCGCCATATACAACCCAAAGCTCTGATAATTGGTTCGTTCTTGCAGGAGCTGTCTTAATGTAGCTACAGACAGTACTACAACAGTTTGAATGAGAACTGATCTGACAATGTCGTATTTTGGTCTTCAACATGCAACAACTGAGTTAGCCTGCTCATGTGGGTACGGTTCTAGCCATGATATGAGGATCAAAGAGGAGTGTGTTTGTTTCATGGTGCTATATAGTTCTTTACTGTCAATAGCAATCGAGTGTGCTAAAATCGAAACAACTCGCAAAAAGCCCTGCCAGTTTGCAGGAACGGTTGTTTTTGATTCAACACGTTTCCTATCTCCAGCATGCCCAGTAACAAGATACTCCCTCGTTGCTTGCTTCAAATTGTCGGGTAGATATACATCCCTGACCACAGTAAACCGTTTGACGTCCTGTAGCTGGGCATGTGTATGTGTTACAAATGCATGGTCTACATATTCCTGAAATGTTTCAGCAGCGACTGGATGTAGCATTGGCACAGCTACTGAAAAGCCACCAATCAACTTCGCATCACCATGTGGAATACCTGATTCTAGCTCCACCAAACTTTTAAAACAATTGTAAATGTCAGTGATATCACATGTAGTTCACAAGACGGTACCATTTGAGAGAGGTGTCGGAGCCCGATGTCATTATTTAAAGATAGGAAAAATACTACACTGTACATGTTTATAAAAACACTTCCTAATCCTAAACAATACTTCTGTAACCAAGAACCCACTCTTCCAACGTTTCGGCACAATGTCTTTACATGCAGAAAGCTTCCTAATCCATCATTCTCCACAAAGCTGGAAATCCCGATGCTTTTTGCAAATACCCGGACTGTGAGAAATGCCGGGAAATACTGGGACATACAGGGATATATTATTTGTATTGGACAGTGAAATAACAAATGTTATAAGTAGTAGTTAATCCTCTACCAACTGGTTTTGAATGTGTCAGTTTTGTTAGTGCATGTGTAGTTGGTCTACTGGTAAAAATCCTGCCCATGCCATACTAGAAATCATTAAATTATAACAAAATATCTGCTAATATTTGAGAACCCCACACTCTCCCCCTCATCATCACAGTATCATGCTATTAATGTCACAGGTAGTTAACATTTGAGATAATCTCTGTTGAATGTTAATCCCAAGTAAGAGTTCAGTTGTTTTTACAGACAGTCGCTAAGCAAATACAAAACAATACTAAGAAAACAAAAAGATGTAAAAAACATATTTCCTACTTTTGAGAGGATGTCCCGGGGCCAAGAAATAATGACCCTGTGATCATGTATTCATAAAAAGATCTTACATGAACAATATGTCACATATTGTCGACTTTAGCTGTTCATCTTATATTCATAACAGTGACAAAATGTACTGGATATGTTGTAAATTGAACCGACTCTAATAAGTACTGTGTCATTTCATCAAGGCTTGGATTGTTTCGAGTTGTTGCTGGCACGCAGTAAACTTTGTGTATGACTTAGGGCTGATAATTATTCTGTTAGCCTTTGGAAGCCATCTTGAATATATATGTCGCTTGTGGTTCAATTTGAGATAATTCCACATTTGAAAAATAGTGTATTTCTCTATAACAATAATTTTATGTTGTTACTGCAAAATTATGATTTTAAACGTTTAATATCTATAAATACTGATTTCTGGTGGCCATCTTGGATTTATTGTCGCTATATATGCGGCTTCTCATGTCTCAAAACAATACGTTATGGTTCTCTACAATTACACCACAGTTCAAGCCTTTATCAGAAAAGGAACATTGTTTAATATTATTTTATCCTGAATGCATATAATTACGAGTGGCCATCTTGAAGTTTTGGTTGTCATTGGTACAATCTGGGATTGTAGAATAATTATAAAATAAATTATCTGTAAGCCTCAACAACTC